>CAUYQV010104152.1:0-15568 GCA_963574575.1 Galagoides demidoff | reverse complement strand
ATAAGATGGTTATATAATAACCTAAATGCCAGAACTTCAACATTCTATGTCTAACTGGTAAAGAAGATAGGTCACCTTGGAACAGATCTTTGTTGCCAGTTTGTAGATGTATGGTAAATTGGTCCCAAGTTCTTTGTTTTGGCAGGGATGGGGCAAAACCCTTCTTCTCTATACCTTCTGCCCAGATTTCTAGCCTTTGTGTTGGTTATCAGAGGGTATCAGACAGAGAAGGGCACTGACACAGCAATGGTCTCTGAGACAGAAGCCCCTGGAGGGCTGGCTCAAGAGGCTAATTTGTTTTACAGGATTCTCATCATAAGGATATTGGACTATATTTTTGAACCAAGTAAGACCTTTGTGTCAAGTCTTGCATAGGAACAATATTGGTTATTCAGGTAGGAGAATAGGACTCTGGGAAGTACCAATAAAAAAACTTTTTAAAAAATCTAAATACATAGCTAAATGAGTATGGATTTGCTAAATGGTACTGACCAAAGTCTGAGTAGTATCATTAGTCCCATAAATAAGATATGCATATTATTTTAACATTTAGGTATTTTGAATATATGTATTCAAACACAGAACATTTATCCTAAAGTAACTGGTTAATTTGCATTATAAGTCTATTGCAAATATAAAAATCATTAATTTTAAGCTATAAATTCCTGAAGAGACAGATCTCTTTGTGATTAATGAACTTTGAAAGCTTGAAATGAACATTTTCTGGAGTTAGCATACCCTGGAGGCAATTTCTATCTCTGATGCTTAATCTTTCCTTTTTTACTTCCTTGTCCATAATCTGTTTCTTTAACTAGGTCATAACTACTTATTAATCATCATAAAATATTTATGATCCTTTAAGTACACCTGACCATCATTATTTTATTCTAACAAATAGAGTAACACAAACGTACTTTGCAACATTCAGTATTTGTACAAACATTGTGCTCCCAGGAGGAGGAAATCACGAAAACCATAATCAATTTTAATATAAATATTTTTTATTTTTAATAAAATAAAAAATATATAATATAAAAAATATATAAAAATATAAAAATAAAAATTTAAATGAAGCAAAAACCTTAGGTTTAAGAGAAAATTTCACGTTGGGTTTGGGGAATTTGGTTCTATAGAAAAAAATGATAATACTATAGTACTTTTCCATGATCTTTCATTTTGGTATTATTAAAATAATTGTGGAAAATCACTGGGCTATGCCTGATGCCTCATCCAGAAAGTAGATTTATTGTGAGCTACCAGATTTTCTTCTCAGGAAGATTTAAGGGGAAGAAATTCCAATTCCTGAGAAAATGTTGCTATAATGTTGTTAATATTTTTATCATTTTTATTTTAACAGTTGTTTCAGCCAAACTAGCCAATGACAAAATAACAACCTAATTCTGAAAATGTGAAATTTACCTGACCTATGTAAGTCTTTGTCCCAGAAGTTAAATATACCATAAAAAGAATTACAACTTTCTCATGGAAAAAGATATTTATTTATGTGCTAGATACTATATTTAAAGCACAGATATTTGAATTTTTCTTCCATTTACCTGATATTCCCACCAAAAAATTAAACTTAGAATTTTTGAAAGACTCAACCAATGAACTCAATTTTAATTTTCTTGTACCTGAAAAAGTAGTTTGAATTATTCCCTGATATATTGGTGAAGAAGTCATTTGTATAAGAATAGGGGTGAAAAAGATAGCAAAGCTTCCAAGGTGAAACAACTAAGGAGGAAACAGTTTGAGATTTTTTTTCCAGTCTGGGTACAGAGAACATGGTGTAGATGGAGAATCTCTTTCTGAACTATCTTACTTTATACCCTTACCCGTTAAAAATTAACAGAAAGCATTAAAATGTATAATCAATAAAGATTATGAAATAAAAATCATGCTTAGTTTCAAAAATTCAAGTCTTTAATCACCAGGTGCTTTCAATGAAAATAGTTGTTTCATCGTTTTTTACATCTGGGAGAAATTCCTGGCACACAGTGAACAGGAATGAAAACATGAGGCAGCAGAAAGTCTCCGCGCAGTACAAACTAAAAGGTTCATAGGCATCCTTTATATAATAGGTAATGGAGTAGCTGGAAAATTGCCTTGAACTGCAGAAGTTTCTGGCCAAAAGAGAGGAACAGCCACGGATTTTCAGAGATAAAGTAGGATGAAGCAAAACCAGGAAGTATTCAAGGCAATTTTCTTTCATAAAGACCCTTACTGATATATTTGATGTCCTCTCATTTAAACAAATTATGCTAAAGAAAAATTTGCATTGTATTTGTTAGTCAAGGTGAAATGGGGGCTGTGATGGAGCAGAGGGAGGAGTTACCACTTCACTAAAGTCAGCTCTAACACTATTGCTAACCTGTGCAATCCAAAGAGAAGCTTACAGAACAAAGAGAACTATCATTTTTCCTTTTCTGCCCCAAGTGGTTTTTAAAAGACCCTTCTTACATATTACCAAACAAAAAGAGTCATATCCAGCAGATATTCCATGATTTTAAATTATTATATATGAAGAGCATAAAGGAATTGTTAATAATCACGCAAAAGGGAGAAGAGTTTTTGGATTTAATTCCTTCCTTCCTTCCTTCCTTTGAAACAGAGACAGAGTCTCACTCTGTTGCTGGGGAGAGTATAGAGCTCAGTGGCATCATCTTAGTCATCTTAGCTCACAGCAACCTCCAACTTGTGGGCTCAAGGGATTCTCCTGCCTCAGGCTCCTGAGCAGTTGGGACTACAGACGTGTGTGCCACTGCACCAGGCTAATTTTTCTATTTTAAAGACAGGGACGCACTTCGGCTAAAGCTGATCTCTGTGATATCTAAGTCCTGGTGGGTTGAAATTTTTGAATTGTCTGTAGCAAAAAAAAAAGCCATTTAAAGTACTCTGCATAAAAATTTATTCAAACAAGTGTTACTAATGATTTAAGGGAGGTTAAGAAAAGGTGTAGAGAATTCAAAACCAAGAGCCAGCTAAGGTCAAAGCAAGGTTCCAGATAGTGAGGCGGCATCTGTGGCCAGCCCCTCCTAATGAAGCCCCTTTAAATTAGAACCTGGCAGAGAGAGTTGGTGGACCTTGCAATCGCCTTCCCATCTCTGGGAAGATGAGTGATCAGCAATCAGATGTGCTTCTCAGAGCTTTTGTCTTCTTTCCCAACTCTGCTGAAAAGCAGTAACCTTTGTGTAAGTTAAGGATATAATGTTAGGGAATAATGTTAAGTTATGGAAATATTATATAATTGTATTTATTACTTAAGAAGGGACAAATCATTTATCAAGAAGCTTTTTTTTCTTTTGAGACAGTGTCTCACTTTGTCACCCTTAGTAGAGTGCCTGGGCATCATAGCTCACAGCAACTTCAAACTCTTAAACTCAAATGATCCTCTGGCCTCAGCCTCCCCCCATAGCTGGGAGAAAAGGCACCCACCATAACACCAGTGCTAGGATTATAGGAGTGAGCTACTGCATCCAGCCCTATCAAGGACCTTTGAGTAAGAAAATGCGTATGCTAGCATCCTAAGCTTGAAAGGGTGAAGCCTGTGGTACCAGTCTGCCAGATGACCCCAGTGATTCCCGCCTCCTGGTAGTTACACCCTTGTGTAGTCTCCTCCCACATTGAACAGGGCTAACTCATGTAACATATAGGATATTGTGGGATGACAATATGTGACTTCCAAGGCTATGTCATAAAAGACACTGTGGTTTCCACTTTATTCTCTCTTGGTTGCTCACCCTGGAGGAAGCCAGCTGACAGGTCATAGTGATACTGAAGTAACGCTATGGCAAGTTGCTCATGACAAGGAATTGAGGACTCCAGGAACATCTGTGTGAGTAAGCCATCTTGGAAGTGGATTTACTAGCTCAAGTCAAACCTTTAGGTCAACAGTTCTCAACCAGTGGGTCAAGACCCATGGAAACTGTATTAAAGGGTCACGGCATTAGGAAGGTTGAGAACCACTGCTTTAGGTGAAGGTAACCCTGCATCAACCTCTAGACTGCAATCATATGAGAACTTGGATGCAAACTGTTTCTAGACTCCCACCTACCAAAAATGTTGAGATAATACATGTTTGTTGTTGTAAATTATTAAGTTTGGGATATTTATTACTACAGCAGTAGGTGACAAAATCTGTCCTCCCCCAGAAATACTAATAACAATTCAAATAAACATACCCATCTTAAACCTCTTAAAAAGTTAACAGGCTTTAAAGTTACTGGAACTTAGATGAAGCCTCATCTCAATAAATTTGTCATTTGTCTCTTGTTTCTCAAACAGTTGTACCAACAACAGCATGGGCATCACCTGGGTGCTCATTAGAAATGTAGGATCTCTTAGCTGGGTGTGGCGGGTACCTGCAGTCCCAGTTACTTGGGAAATGAGGCAGGAGAATCACTTGAGCCCAGAGGTTTGAGGTTGCTGTGAGCTATGATAACCTCACTGCACTCCAGCCTAGACAACAGAGTGAAACTGAGACCTTGTCTCAAAGAACAAAGAGAGAAACAAATGCAGAATCATTCTCCATCCCAGACCCACTGAACTAGAATCTGCATTTTTACAAGATTCCTCCACCGCACAGACTAAAGAGTATGTAAGTTTGAGACCAAGCACTGATCTATTCGACTCGTAATGTTACAGTCTATAGTCGGGGACCCTGGCTGTACATTAGCAGTACTTTTGAAACAATATAGCTAGAGAAGCCTATCTCTAGCAATTCTAATTTAATCTGGGTGGAAGCCTTTCATGGCCGTGGACATGACCATAGGACAGGATATTCCTCTCAAAGACTATATTGAAGTCTCAGATCAGCTCTGACTTCCCAGCAGGCCCCACTCTTGGTTCTAGAAGTTAGGTATGCTCAAGTGTCCCCGAAACTGCTCTGGGGGAAATGGTGTGTACAAAGCAGAAAACCTCTGTGGCATTGCTGTGGGGCTGCGGGTAAGGAAGGGCAGAGCTAGGTCTGGCAGCACTGCGAGGTGGCACCACCTTCACTCAGGACTCAGTTCATCCCAAGAAAAGCAACTCTGCCTTTCTACATTAAAGGTCAGTTTTGGACTTGCTGTCCAGAGCCATTTGGAGAACCAAGTGCTGAATACTCTACCATTTCACTTGCCACATCAGGACCAAACATTTCTTCATTGATCTTTGTTGGATGAAAGAAAATGAAAATAACTAATATTTCTCACAAGTCTCCGTAAAAGCGATTTTATTGTTGACCAGACACTGCACGATGGATGCTTACAAATGATGGAGTTCTTATGTAAAAAGCTGGGACTGACATTAAGTATCTCTCTTGGATGGAGCATGTTGGCAGAGGGCACAGATATTCTCTCTTGTGCCAGGTCATCGCAGTGTCAGAAATAATGCTTTGCACACAGCATGCTCTCAATAAACATTTGTTGATTGAATAAATCCCTTACAATCCAGTAACTTCTGATCATTCATTCTACTCAAAGTTACTCAAGGTACCATATTAGCATATCTGTAATGGAAACCTTGGAGGTTCTTTTCTCAAAGGATTTTTAAATAAAGCCACAAATCTACTTTTCAAAAATAAATGGTGTGCCCAACCCAATGTTGTGTTGTGGATCTCTACTGTAGTTTGGCGAGGATGCCTCCCTGGGAGGAGGCCAAGGGATGCGCCGCCTGCCCTTGAATCTCCTTCCTTTGTAGTTCTCTGGCCTGCGCGTTTGCGTTTCCCGGCGGAGGAGCGCGCGCCGCGGCTGCGCCCAGGAGCGCGCGGCGCCGGGAGTAGCCGGCCGCGGCGGGGCTGCCTAGGACCCAGGAGGCGCCGCTCCTGCGGCGCGGCATCGCCCCCGCGCGGGTGGCTCCGGCCCCCTCCGCCACCTCTCCTCCCCTCCTCCCCCCGCGGTTTTGGCATCCCCGGGGGGCAGGAGCTCCCTCCAGCCCTGACGGCCGGCCGAGCGGCGGAGTCGGGCCCGCGCGCGGATGCTCGCGGGTGGGCAGGGCCGGCCGGCTGCGTGGGAGGCGGGCCGGGCTCGGTGTGAGGAAGCGGCCCGGGACGGCCCCCTCTGCCCGTGACGGCGCGCGCTGCCCGGCGGGCAGGGCCTGGGCGCGAGCGAGGCGGCGGTGCGGCGGCCCGGGCCTTGGGCAGGGCGCCTCTCCCACGCTCCCCGCCCCTCCCCCCTTCCTTCCTTCCTTCCCCTGGGCGCTCCCGGGAGCGCAGGCGGACGCGAGCCGCGGCGGGCGCCCGAGCTTTGTGTGCGCCCGCGGGCCCGGCGCAAGCCTGGGGCGGCCCAACTTTGACTCTCCCGGGAAGCTCCCGAGCGGGAGTTGTGAGGCGTGGCCGGGTGGAGGAGGCGCTTGGGGGGGCGTGGGGCTCCGCGGCCGGCTGGAGGCACTGAGCGAGGCGCGCCGGACAATGAGCCGGGCAGCTCAAAGCTGCGGCCACTTTTAGCTGCGGGCGCGGGCGGGCCAGCGCCTCCGCGACCCCACCTGCGAGGAGAGGGCGGGATGCCAGAGCCAGGTGTCCCGGCGCATTAAGGGCCCTCCCAGCCAGACGGCCCCGCACTGGCTCTCGCTCTGCCGCTAGTCTGCCTGGAACGGTTTTTTTTTTTTTTTTTTTGGTGAAAAACCCTTGGAGCAGCGGTGATGGCCAGCACCAGGAGTATTGAGCTGGAGCACTTTGAGGAACGGGACAAAAGGCCGCGGCCGGGGTCGCGGAGAGGGGCACCCAGCTCCTCTGGGGGCAGCAGCAGCTCGGGCCCCAAGGGAAACGGGCTCATCCCCAGCCCAGCGCACAGTGCCCACTGCAGCTTCTACCGCACGCGGACCCTGCAGGCCCTCAGCTCGGAGAAGAAGGCCAAGAAGGCGCGCTTCTACAGGAATGGGGACCGCTACTTCAAGGGCCTGGTGTTTGCCATCTCCAGTGACCGCTTCCGGTCCTTCGACGCGCTACTGATAGAGCTCACCCGCTCCCTGTCTGACAATGTGAACCTGCCCCAGGGCGTCCGCACCATCTACACCATCGACGGCAGCCGGAAGGTCACCAGTCTGGACGAGCTGCTGGAAGGTAGGCGGGGAGGGCCCGGCGCAGCAGGTGCGGCCGAGCGCGCCAGCAGGTGCAGTGGCGCGGTGGGAAGCCTGCGGGGTGCTTTCCTGGCGGCCGCGAGAATTGCATGCTTCCGTCTGCTCTGTAGGCTGTGTGTGGGGGGCTCACGCCCACAAAATACTCTGATTTTCCTTCCCAAGACAAGGAAAAATAATCCTAATGGTCAGAGGCAAATTTAGCTGTCGGTGTTACCTCTGAAGACTGTTGAACTTACATATTGTTGAAGTGCAATCTGTTTGAAATAATGGCTCTCCGATGAGAAGCTGGGTAATCCCCCTTCCGTAAGGTCTGTTCAGCCATCTGTGTGACTCTGCATTCAGGATCCTATAGTACCTGCTCAGCTAAGAAGCTGCGTGTGAAATGCTCTAGATTGGTTTTCTTAGTTTGGTTTGCAGCAGAAGGTACAGGAGGTGACAGGGGTGATCCCAGTCAGCAGGTCTCAACCTTGGCTGCATCTTGGATCACACCAGGGATTTTTAAAAATATGAGTGCCTGGCCCCCCACATCCAGATAGTCTGATGAAATTACTTTGGGGTGTGGCTTGGGCATCTGTAGTTTTAAAAGCTCCCCAGATGGTTCTAATGTGCAACTATGGCTGAGAATCACTTTGCTAAAGGGTTTCCCACATCTCCTTGGAAATGAGGTGAGTCAAGGTCAATCTCTCCTCCCTTCTTCCCTACTGAGAGTAGCTAGTTAGAATGGTAGAGGACATTGGAATCAGCAGTTGGGGCTTATTGTAAATTAATAATCCCATTATGTCAACCCTACCTTACTCAAAGAAACTGTTGGCTAGATGTTGGGTCATCCTTGAATTCCTGTGATATTTTCTCATCTTTCCTTTCAGGTAGAAAAAGCATTACCAGTAGTTAAAAATCTGTTTCTTGGACTGGGCCTGGTGGCTCATGCCTGTAGTCCTAGGATACTGGGAGGGCAAGGCAGGTGATTACTTGAGTTTAGGAGTTCAAGACCAACCTGAGCAAGAGTGAGACCCCCCTTTCCCCTGTCTCTACGAAAAATAGAAAAACTATCCAGGTGTTGTGTGTTACGTCACACTCCTATAGTCCCAGCTATCTGGGAGTGTGAGCAAGAGGATTGCTCAAACCCCAAGAATTTTAGGTTGGTTGTGAACTATGATGACACTACGGCACACTACCCAGGGCGACACAGTGAGACTCTGTCTCCAAAAAAAAAAAAAAAAAAGTCTCTTTCTTGTTCTGAATAGCACACAGAAAGGTCAGGCAGAACCCAAGTATGTGCTGACTGCCCATTTATGTACAATCAGCCCTCTCGCATCTTTCTTAATGCAAATGGCACATTCCTTACAGTCATAGCAATATTGGAGGAAGAAATTATCAGAGAGAAGAAACTGAACTTCACGTCAGGTGTTTTTCTTATAGTTCTTAACATGCTCTTATGTTCTGAAATTATTATCTCTATTTTATAGATGAGGAAACTTAAGCAGTGTGCTTTGCTTACAGTGCCCGCAGCATGTGTGGTCACCTGTAGTTCACTCTACTGAGGTAGCGACACTGAGGACTCCTGAAAGTGGTTGAGTTTCTCTAGTTAGTCACTGTTATCAGATGTTTTCACTGCCCCACCTAGATGGTAACCCAGCCAAATTAAGTTGTCTCTTCAGTTTATGCGTGTGTGTGTGTGTGTGTGTGTGACTTCACACATTTTCCCAGTAGTGTGTTTTGTTTTTAAAGGCTTCTCAAGGAGGAAAAGATAACTGGAGAAGGATAAGTAAAAAGAAGATACAGTTTTAATAGGATCTTTTTAATTTTTATTTGTTTTTATTTTTACATATACATGTGCTTACTAGGTTTCCACTTATTGCCTTCACAAAATCAAAAAGGCTTAACATTTAACAACAGTAACAATGTTTAAGATAAGAACTAGAAACAAAAACCTTGTAAAGAATGAATGAAGATAAACACATTCATAAAAGAAATCAGACGATTGCTGCAATGAAGTATTAAGCAATAATAATAATAGTAATGCAAAGACAGTAACATTTGCATTGTCAAATAAGAGTATGTCTATTATAGAATGCTTTGACTCTGAGGTTCAGTATGGAGTCATCAATTAACTTCTTAATAGGGGCTTATCACTGTATCATGTTAAATACTTAAAAGCCACATTTGCCTAAATATTTCAAAACAGAGCAACCCATTTTTTGACTGACCCGCTGTGGTTCAGTCAGTGGATCAAGGCAATGCCTATTGCTTAAACCCTTGGTACTCACATGCTATTGGAATGCTGTTCCCTGATGTGATCCCTGAAAGGTCAACAATGTTAGTATCTTTTCCTCAAGTAATTGTAGTAATGTATATGCTACAAAAATTAAGGTGACTATCATCATAGGGGAGCTGATTAGGATGACCAGTAAGCATATGCATTAATTAGAACACATGTTATACCTTGAGTCTGTTACTGCCCAGGGGATACATGGTCCAACTACTCTTAATTTTCGAACTGTAGTTTCAACTACAAATGGATGGTTGACAGGTTTCCTTCAAATCATTCATTCACTGATTTTTTTTTTTTCAGTTTTTGGTCAGGGCTGGGTTTGAACCTGTACCTCTGGCATATGGGGCCGGTGCCCTACTCCTTTGAGCCACAGTGCTGCCCCACTCACTGATTTTTTGATGGTTGGAGATTTGGGGAAAATACTAACCATAAGTAGATTCGGAATTATGCCATAATATGGTAAATAATAGAGTTGTAACAAATATTTGCACAGGAAAAATGTTTTACTGGCCTTCATCAGTTCTTTGAAAAAGGTTTTCGTATGGTAAAATTACTTCAAATGAAGAAAATTTTGGCCCTCTTTTGTCATGTGAAATTCTTTCTGATAATGGGACTTTGTCTAATTTCCCACCAAATCAATATAATACCTTATAGCAATGCATTTAAAGAAAGGAAATAATCATCAGTGCTTACTATCAATAATTTCAGAATATAGGTAGTTTCAACTTTTAGTTAAAATTGTGTGCTCAAATATTCATATTTATCCTGTGGAAGAAGTAACCAGCCATTTAAGAAGGTATTTATGGCTCAGCACCTGTGGCTCAAATGGCTAAGGCGCCAGCCACGTACACCCAAGGTGGCGGGTTCGAATCCAGCCCGGGCCCGCCAAACAACAATGATGGCTGCAACCAAAAAACAGCCGGGCGTTGTGGTGGGCGCCTGTGGTCCCAGCTACTTGGGAGGCTGAGGCAGGAGACTTGCTTGAGCCCAGGAGTTGGAGGTTGCTGTGAGCTGTGATGCCATGACACTCTACCCAGGGCAACAGCTTGAGGCTCTGTCTCAAAAAAAAAAAAAAAGAAGAAGGTATTTATTTGCATGAGAAAATAGGTATATAGTATTGCCCATGTTGTCAGGATTGATTGCTTTATTTCATTTTAGTTGATCGTTTTTAATGATTCTCTTAGGCAGTATTTTACAACTTCATTTTCAGCCTCTTCCATCCCATGAAACTTACAGTTTATGAGATACTGTTTGTTTTCTAAAACGTCTTCAGTGAAAAATAGCAAATGATAACTCAACATCAGGGCACAGGCATTCATTCCCAGCCCCAATCTCATTGACCTCAGATGACAAAAGGGGACATTTGCATGGCTCAGATATTTCTTTCCTACTCTTGACCTTGAGTATCTCCGGAGACTGAGTTCTAGTGTTAGTTGGCATTCTTTCAGCACTACACTCAACCAATAGGCACCTTCGATTTATCGATTTACCAGCCCTTGCTGGGTTAAATTCATTGAATTGATGTTGTGTATACTATAATCCTGTTTATTCTTTAAAACTGGATGGAGACCTCTTCTTGCAGGAGGACTATGACTCATACCGATCAATATAGGGATAATGAGATTGAGCTGTCTGAAGCCATGAGCCTGCTGAGCTCAGAGTATCTCTAATAGTCAACACAGGATGTCCAGATGACTGGTTCTTAAGCTCTCTTATTCAGAGCTGAGTCAGGCTTCCTGGTCTTAGTCCTGTTTCATGCATCTTCTGTCCTTCTGAGCATTCTGGCTATATTCATAAAGCTTTGATATCCCAAAGAGATATAACCAAGAATAGCAGAAACAATGCTTGGCGAAGTCAGGATTCCTGAGTTCTGCTGACGGTGATTTGAGAAAAATTTCACCCCAGTTCTGTGGCCTCCATGTCCTTTGCTGTAGAATGAGAAGTTGGCAGATCACCTTAGTTAGGAAGTTAGGTCCTCTGGGACTGTAAAGGGACTGTGTGCCCTTTCCCTAACTGAGTGGTTATTTATGGAGTGTATGATGGCCTGGACTGCCTTTCTAGCCAGACCCTTTTTTCCAGAGAATGGAGGAAGCTGCAGATATCCCACTACCAAGCAAGAAATGGTGCTTTCTGAAGTGCTAAAGAAATTAACAGCTCCTTGTCTTTGCTGCTCTCATTCCAAAATAAGATGTCGTGTTATTTCTATCTTTTATTCCTTCATAAATGCTAAGTAAGCTGATTGAACTTTTGGCATATGAGTGAATTTTGATTGTTTTAATAAGGGATACTCCCATTCCTTCATTAAGTGATCATTAAGAAAAATAAGATTCTAAAGAAATAAAACATCTGAGGTTTCTGAAGTTCTCCCAAACCTAGTTTACTTCATCTGTTTGGTTAGGTCAGTCTCTTTGAAGGTAATAAAGAAACCAATGTACGGGTTGCTGAGAGTTTTTAAGTTAAAATGAATTTCCATAAGAACCTAGATTATACTTTTTTTTCCTGAATGATTTTTTTTTAGAGACAGAGTCTCACTTTATCACCCTTGGTAGAGTGCTGTAGCATCACAGCTCACAGCAACCTTCAACTCCTGGGCTTAGGCGATTCTCTTGCCTCAGCCTCCTGCGTAGCTGGGACTACAGGCGCCTATCACAAAGCCCAGCTATTTTTTTGCAGTTTGGCCAGGACCGCATTCAAACCGCTGCCCTTGGTACATGCAGCCGGCACCCTACTCACTGAGCCACGGGTGCCACCCGTGAACAATTTTTTTTTAATAGCAATAATAGAAACTAAATTTTTGGAATTTGTTATAGTTAGGAGGAGAGAAACTTAAACCTATGAATTATGAGATAGTTGCACAGAGAAGTCAAAAGTAGTATTGAAGGCATGTGTGATGATTGGGTATGGCAGTTTCATGTTGAGTCTTAAATCTGCGAAGCCTTCTTTATCTGCCAGACTCCTAGATTCTTTAAGGCCTGCTTCAAATATCACCCCTCTGTGAAGTGTCTTCCTAGGCCTTTGGGAAGTTTGTCCAAACAGTTAAGTGATGACATAATTTGTGCTAGGGACTGCTCTACAACAGTCTCTTTCTGCAAGGAGTGCACATTCTACTGGAGAGACAGTGAACATGCACACATATCCAAGATGGTTTCGGTGAAGTGCTGTGAATGAGGTGGTAATGAGATGGGCTAGGGTTATGAGAAGGGTTTTCAAGAGGAAATAGATGTTGGAGCAAAGGCCTCAGGTCAAGTGTATAGCCCTTTCCTCTGTGTATAGTGTTTTTCGTTATTATAACCCTTAGCTTTGTAGTCTAGCAGTATATTGTATATATTTCACCCTAGATTGAGAGTAGCTGTGGTCAGGGATTCTGGACACACACTCAATTCATTGATGAAATGCCCCAGAAAATTATTTTACCTCTGAGTCCTTTGGCTGTCAAAGGAAGTATTGTATGAACTAAGCTTGGATAGGGTTGTTTCTAGATATTTGTGAAAATACACAGTTTGAAAACTTATATTACATTTTAGATGAAGGTTAAATAGTTGAGGTAATTCTGGGCTAACTCACTGTTGTGGAGAGAATGACACCACCATAATACCGTCTGTAAATCCATAAATATGACTGTCTTCTTCATCTCATTTTCTTAGAACAAGGAAAATCTGATGTGCTACAAATATGGCTGCTTAATAATCTCTTCCCAGGGGTAATGGGAAGAGAAATTTTCATTTGAAGAATAAGTGATTCTAGAAAGTTGGGGGAAGAAAGGGAGCATTTGGGAGAGCATTTGGGAGATTAGAGTATGACATAATATTATGGAAGTTATAAGACCAGGTCAATATTTCATGAGGTTTGAAAGGATGGGAATGGATATTTTATCGTCCTGAGATATGACATAAAAGAAACTATATCTTTCAGAAAGGAAAGATTCTCTTGGGCAATGATTGTCAAACCGCTTTCCATATCACCTGCAGGCCCAAGACGTGCTACAGGGTCTAAACTACCTTGCTAGGTCTTTTCTCCTTACCCCCACCTGCCCATGCTCCCACTACTTTGTTTTTGTCCCTTTCGCTGATAAAGCAAGCTGCTACCCTAATCCTTAGCACTGCCCATAAAACGTCCAGCATCTGGTACAATCACTGTGTGAGACACTTATTTAACGCCATCTCCTTTAACCCTTGGAATACCCTGTGAAATACTGCTGCATTCTCTCCTCCATTTTACAGATAGGGAAGCCGAGGCTCAGACAAGATATAAAGAAATTGTCACCTTGAACTAGTGGTAAGGGGGGGGGGGCGGTCTCTTGTGCTCTTTCTCCCTGGCTTCTGGACTTCAGTATTCCTAATTGCTGTGTTCTCCTACTTGTGAGGAAATGGAGTCCATTCTGTGTGTGGGGGCTTTTGGGAAAAGTCTTAAGTTCATTTTCTGTTGTTATGGCAAAATGCCACAAACTGGGTAATTTATTAAAAAAAAGAAGAAAGAAATTTGTTTCTTGTAGTTCTGGAGGCTGGGAAATCCAAAAGCGTGGTGTCAGCATCTGTTACCACCTCCTGAAGCAAGTTCAGGAGACAGAGAAAATCTGGCCAACTCCCCTGTTTTGTGACTAACCCACTGTGACAGTAATGGTCTTAGTCCATTTATGAGGGTACTCCCTCATGATCTGATCACCTCTTAAAGGCCCTACCTCTTACCACTATTAGAAGGGCAATTAAATTTCCAACTCAAACCTTGGAGAACATATTCAAATCCTAGCAGGCGGTGACTAGATTGTGGGGGCAGAGCCCTCCTGGATGGGATTAGTGCCCTTTGAAAGAGACTGAGACAGCTTGTTTGTCCTTTCTGCTGCGTGAGGGTCTTCCTGTTCCATCCTATTTAAGGACCAGAAAATGGGCCCTCAGCACACACCAAATCTGCCAGCACCTTATCTTTAGTCTCCAGAACTGTGAGAAATGAATTTCTGTTATTTATAAGCCACTCAGTTTCTGGTGTTTCATTATGGTAACTCAATGGACTAAGACAGGCCACTTCTACCTCTAAAGTTCTTTGTACTTGGGAACTACTTCTGGGGGTAGGAAAGAGAAATACTCTTGGCTCTGTGTGGCTCCATGTCCCTCTTTAAAAGTTGGCCAGATGTTGTGGTCAAATATAGTTACTCAGATTTAAATGGAGTTCTTGCAATATCTTAATGACATATGAGGATTCTCTCCATAGACTATCCCATGAAAGGGAAAATTATAAACCCAGTAAGGCTGGGACCACAGTTGTCTTTTTTATTCCTTTATCATATGTAAAAAATACTTCTGGCATACAATGTTTGTTGAATTAATTTTACTTTGTGGCATGTGTAAGATATTTTAATGGAATAGATAGATGTTTTAAAAAATCTTTCTCTTGGGAGGCACTGTGGGTCAAAGGAGTAGGGCGCCACGCCAGCTCCCTATGCTGGAAGTGGCAGGTTCAAACCCAGCCCCAATCAAAAACTTCAAAAAAAAAAAAATCCTTCTCTTTCTCTCTCTCCCCCCTCCTTTCTTCATTCCTTCCCTCCTTTCCTTCCCCCATTCTTTTTCTTTATTTTCTTTTCCCTCTCTGCCCTCCCCCCCTTCCCCTTGACCCCCATAACCCTCTCTCCCCATCTTTCTTTCTCTCTCTCCCCTTCTACCACTCTTTCCCCTCTTTCTCTACAGGGTCTTGCTTTGTTGTCCACGGTAGACTACAGTGGCATCATCACAGCTCCCTGCAACTACAAACACTTAGTTAGACTCAAACCATCCTCCTGCCTCAGCCTTCCTAGTAGCTGGGACTACAGGCATGCGCAACGATACACAGCTAACTTTTCTTTCTTTCTTTTCTTTCTTTTTTTTTTTTAAATAGAGTCGAGATCTTGCTAGGTTGTCCAGGCTGGTTTCAAACTCCTGGCCTCAAGTGATCCTCCTACGTCAGCCTTCCAGAATGTTAGATTATAGGTGTGAGCCCCTGAGCCCAATCTGAAATGTCTCTTACTTAAGACAGCTAGCTGGATAGTTGGCCACATACATAGAGGTAGAGTAAATTCATGTGAGAGGCAAATATTTCTTGCCCCTTTTTGTCTTTTAGTTTTTTTTTTTTTTTGAGATGGAGCCTCAAGCTATCCCCCCCCTGGGTAGAGTACCATGGCATCACAGCTCACAGCAACCTCCAACTCCTGGGCTCAAGCGAGTCTCCTGCCTCAGCCTCCAAAGTAGCTGGGACCACAGGCGCCCGCCACAA
>CAUYQV010104149.1:0-13302 GCA_963574575.1 Galagoides demidoff | reverse complement strand
CATAACTGTGTACATTAATGCAATCATGGGGTACAGTGTGCTGTTTTCATATACATTTTGAAATACTCTCATCAAACTGGTTAACATAACCTTCATGTCATTTTCTTAGTTATTGAGTTCAGACATTCATACTCTGCTTTTAGAAAGATTCACTTGTACCCTTGTAAGATAAACCATAGAGGTGACCCCCCCCATCACCCTCCCTCCCCCCCACCTCTCCTCTCCCACCCACTTCCCATATTCTAAGGCTATAATTAGGTTATGACATTCCTATAAAAGCTATGAATTAGTTTCAAAGTAGGGCTATGTACATTGGATACTTTTTCTTCCATTCTTGAGATACTTTGCTAAGAAGAACATTTTCCAATTCCATCCATATAAACATGAAGGAGGTAAATTCTCCAACTTTCTTTAGGGCTGTATAGTATTCCATGGTGTACATGTACCACAATTTATTGATCCATTCATGGGTCGATGGGCATTTAAGCTTCTTCCATGACCTAGCAATTATGAATTGGGCTGCAATAAACATTCTGATACAAATATCTTTGTTGTAATGTGATTTTTGGTCTTCTGGATATATACCTAATAAAGGAATTGCAGGATGAAATGGAACATCTATTTTTAGTTCTCTAAGTGTTCTCCAGACATCTTTCCAAAAGGACCGTATTAGGTTGCATTCCCACCAGCAGTGTAGAAGTGTTCCCCTTTCTCTGCATCCACACCAGCATCTTTGGTTTTGGGATTTTGTGATACGGGCTAATCTTATTGGAGTTAGGTGATATCTTAAAGTAGTTTTGATTTGCATTTCTCTGATGATTAAGGATGGTGAGCATTTTTTCGTATATCTGCAGGCCATGCACATATCTTCTTTAGAGAAATTACTTTTCAAGTCCCTTGCCCAGCCTGAGATGGGATCATTTGTTCTCTTCTTGCTAATACATTTGAGTTCTCTATGAATTCTGGTTATTAAACCTTTGTCAGAGACATAACCTGCAAATATCTTCACCCATTCTGAGGACTGTCTGCATTCTTGACTGTGCAGAAGCTTTTTAGTTTGATCAGGTCCCAATAGTGTATTTTTGATGTTGCTTCAATTGCCCAGGGGATTGCCTCATAAAATTTTCACCCAGGCCGATTTCTTCAAGTGTTTTCCCTACACTTTCTTCTAGTATTTTTATATTTTCATGTCTTCAGTTTAAATCTTTAATTCAGTGAGAGTCTACCCTAGTGAATCAGTTACTCTTGGTTGAAGTCTCAGCTGTGGAAAAATACCAGCAATTAAGTCACCCCGCCACCCCCCCCAACAACAATTGGGTAAGGAAAATCAAACCTTCCCTCAACCATATACCCAGGGTGCACTTTGGATAGTCCTTGGGTGATTTGCCCGTTTCAAGGGGTCCAAATAGGTTTTCCCAGTCACCACCAGTCTTAGGTGGGAGAGTCCAAATATTTCTGGCAGCTAGATAAGAGGGGTCTGCTGGCAGCTCAGATATAACTTGCTCCAGTGCTCTGTGAGAGCAAAAGGACCCACCCAGCAAATGAATTAGTCTGAGGAGGTTGATGCCTCCTTCCTCATCTTGCCCCCAGTCAGTGGTAATCCCACAGGGCTGTGACCCAGGTCACTCCAGAGAGCAACTGCTCCTGGGGTTTACAACTGCCAGAGTCACCAGGAGATCTGAATCCGGCAGGGGGGCCTTTGATGTTTAATTTAGCCTGGGGTAGTTCACTCAGTTCCAGACCCACGCCTAGTTGTTGTTGCTAGCAGAACAGGACATAGCCACTTCACACAATTTGTTTCTGTCCCGGCTAAATTCCTCTGTAGGTCAGATGCTGTTAGAGCTGATAAGAAACTCAGCCATGGGCAGCAAGCAATTAGAGTTTACACTCAGGTGTCAATTCCAGCCTCTGCCCGCCCACTGCCTTTGTCTTAGCTATATTCCCCTGAGGGCTAGGTGCTATTACGGTCTCTTTACTCACAGATCTTCCCAAGCCTGTTCTGCCAGTGACTGCTGTCTGGAACCTCTGGTTGCCCAGAGGACAGCTCCTATATGGCTTCCTCTGAGCTAACTGTCCTCTCCTTGCTCCCATGCCACAGAGTCAGCACAGACTAGCACCAGCCCTTTCCCCCTCCACTCTTCTCAAAGAAATGCCCAAGAAACTGGACTCCAGGGGTAACAAACCTCCAGACCTTGGAGTGAGGTGGGGGGAATCCTGGGAGTTCACATTTGCAGGTAGGGAATATATACAGTTTTATACAGTTTTACAGTTTTATGTCTGACAGGAGGGTGCTGTGGCATGCCAGCAGGGGTAGGAGGTCCAGGTTTTAGGTGGTCTCTCCTGTTGGATAGAGTGGAAGGATGTTTGAACTCTGCTCGCTTGTTTGTATGGAGTAAACTGTGAGCCCTTCTTGTGGGGGAAGGGACTCCTGTCCAATTGATGGTGGATTTTGTACCTTTTGATTATATTTTTTGGGTCACAGCTCACCTCAGCAAGGTTGAAGTACGTTCTTTAGTCTTCTCTCTTGGCTCAGCTCTAAACCATTAGCTCCCTTGCTAAATTTCTGTCCTTTAAGTCTCCTGGACGGGAGCCTCTAGAAAGCTGCTGCAGTCTGCTATCTTGCCTCCGCCCATTTTGTTGCCCTTGATAGAATGCTGTGGTGTCAGAGCTCAGAGCAACCTGAAACTCAGATGATTTTCTTGCCTCAGCCTCCTGATTAGTTAGGACTACAGGCACCCACCACAATACACAGCTATTTTCAGAGATGGGGTCTCGCTCAAGCTCAGGCTGATCTTAAACTCCTGAGCTCAGGCAATCCACCAGCCTTGGTTTCCCAGAATGCTAGGATTATAGGTGTGAGCCATGGTGCCTGGACTTAGAAGTCATTTTCATGTCAGCTGAGAGATGGCTGGTATCTTATTTATCCTGATATACTCAGTGTTTATGATTATATACTAAGCAGGATCATCGTTCTTTGAAGTCAGGTTTTGTGTATTATGTTTTTCTTATCCCAAAGAAAATTTGGGTTATTTTGGTGGTATAGTTTTATTTGTCCCTCTAATCTTGATAGAATCTTATCACTGCTTCTTTTATTTTTATTTATTTATGCATTTATTATTGAGATGGAGTCTCATTTTCTTTCTTTGGGTAGAGTCCCATGGTGTCACAGCTCACAGCAACCTCCAACTCTTGGGCTTAAGCGATTCTCTTGCCTCAGCTTGCCAAGTAGCTGGGACTACAGGAACCTGCCACAATGCCTGGCTATTTTTTTGTTTTTAGCAGGCTGGGACTGGGTTTGAATCCACCAGCCCTGGTGCATGTGGCCAGCGCCCTACCCACTGAGCTATGGGTGCTGCCTCAATGCTTCTTTTAAAAGAAGAGAGCAGTATACTGATGCACTGTTGGTGGGATTACAAACTAGTATGGCCTTTTTGGAAAGAAATATGGAGAATCTTCAAAGAACTACAAGTACACCTCCTGTTTGACCCCAGAATCCCATTATTAGGTGTCTACCAGAAGAGAAAAAAATCATTTTACTATAAGGACTTTTGCACTTGGATATTTATAACAGCTCAATTCATAATCACAAAGATGTGGAAACCACCCAAGTGCCCATCAATCCATGAATGGATAAATAAACTGTGGTATATGTATGCCATAGGATGCTATTCAGTCATAAAAATGATGGAGACTTTGCATCTTTTGTATTTACCTGGATGGATTTGGAGAATATTCTCCTAAGCAAAATATTTTAAAGATGGGAAAGCAAGCATCACATGTACCTAGTACTATGAAAATAGACCCATAACTACAGGCTGACACAAGAGAAAAACAGTTAAATTCAAGAAGAGAGAATGGGGGAAGGGGGCTCAATTAGTTCCCACCTACTGGGGTATATGGCACACTTCCTGGGTGAAGGCCTCAACCACAACTCAGACTTTGGACTTTACCTTACAAACGTAAACAATGTAAACTAATTAAATGTACCTTCATATTAACCCATAATTAAAAAAATACTTTCAGATGAGCACAGCATACCAGATACATCCTGATTATTCCTTTCAGAGTAGAATAGAATTTTTAATATCTGTGTTCCTGGCCTCTGCTCTGTTAATGAAATTGACAGGGATATTACTATTTTGGGGGATACCCATTTTATGGTTTTTATGTTGTTACTAAAGCTTATCAAGCTTTTTAAAAAATTTTTTTTTGTAGAGTCTTGCTATGCTGCTCGGGCTTGTCTCAAAATCCTAGCCTCAAGTGGTCCTTCTGTTTGGCATCCCAAAATGGTGAGATTATAGGTGTGAGGCACTGCACCCAGCCCAAAGCTTACCAAGGTTTTTACATGAGCTACAAGGTGTCCTAAAGGTTATCCCTAAAGTTGCTATACATAGGGAAAATAGGAAATTGTAGTGAAATGTACCTTTATTTACAAAATATTCATTACAAAATTTTATAAAGAGGTGGCCCACAGATAGAGAATATTTGTAATGAATATTTTATAAATAAGGGCACATTAAGTTACAATTTCCCATTTCCCATATGTGTGGTGATTTTAGGGGAAGCTTTTGAGACGTGCTGTACTTTGAAGATATTTTGTGTTTGTTTAGTGAAGCTCATGAAGTCTGAATTAGAGATTTTAATTTTTATTCCTGTTAAACTTAGTTAGTTTTAGCTCCTAATTCTAACATTTTTCTATTCCTACCTTTTTGAATTTATATATTTGGATAATTGCTAGATGGTTAAGGTAGGCTGTACACTACTGGGATGTTTCCCTTGCTCATTTAGTCCTCCACTTTTTCCACAGCTCTTATGTGTTTTTTTGGAGTTCCTCTATTTATTCAAGGTACTAGCAAATATTAATGGGTATTCTTTTTTTTTAGAGACAGAGTCTCATTTTGTTGCCCTTGGTAGAGTGCTGTGGCATCACAGCTCACAGCAACCTCTAGCTCTTGGGCTTAGGTGACTCTCTTGCCTCAGCCTCCTGAGTAGCTGGGACCACAGGTGCTTGCCACAATGCCTGGCTATTTTTTTTTTATTGCAGTTTGTCTGGGGCTGGGTTTGAACCCGCCACTCTCAGTATATAGAGCCAGTGTCCTATTCACTGAGCCACAGGTGCCGCCATTAATGGAGATTATTACATTATTATTATTATTTTTTGCACTAAAGGTATCATACTATACTCACTGTTTAGCAGTTTCCTCTGTAACTGAATATTTCTTTCTTTCTTTATTTTTGAGACAGAGACTCACTTTCTTTCCTCCTGTAGAGTGCTATGATGTCATAGCTCATAGCAACTTCAAACTCTTAGGCTCAAGTGATCGACCCACCGCAGCCTCCCAGAGTTTGCAGGCACATCATAGCTTATAGCAACTTTAAACACTTAGGCTCAAGTGATCTACCCACCTCACCCTCCCAGAGGTCACAGGCATGAGCCACTGCATCCTGCTCTTTATTTATTTTTTATTAAATCATAGCTGTATACGTTAATGCAGTCATGGGGTACAGTGTGCTGGTTTTATATACAATTTGAAATATTTTCACCAAACTGGTCAACATAGCCTTCATGTCATTTTCTTAGTTATTATGTTAAGACATCCATACTCTATATTTAGAAAGATTCACATGTACCCTTGTATGATGAACCATAGTCATGGTTCCACCAATCACTCTCCCTCCACTCATCTTCCCTCCTTCCCTACCCTCTCTCCCCCTTCCCCATATTCTTGGGCTATAATTGGGCTATAGCTTTCATATGAAAGCTATAAATTAGTTTCATAGTAGGGCTAAGTACATTGGATACTTTTTTTCCCATTCTTTTTTTTTTTTTTGAGACGGAGCCTGAAGCTATCCCCCTGGGTAGAGTGCCATGGCATCACAGGTCATAGCAATCTCAAACTCCTGGGCTCAAGTGAGTCTCCTGCCTCAGCCTCCCAAGTAGCTGGGACCACAGGTGCCCGCCACAACGCCCGGCCATTTTTTGGTTGCAGCCATCATTGTTGTTTGGTGGGCCCGGGCTAGGGATTCGAACCCACCATCTTAGGTGTATGTGGCTGGCGCCTTAGCCGATTGAGCCACAGGCGCCGAGCCTTTTTTCCCATTCTTGAGATACTTTGCTAAGAAGAATATTTTCCAGCTCCATCCATGTAAACATGAAGGAGGTAAAATCTCCATCTTTCTTTAAGGCTGTGTCATATTCCATGGTATACAAATACCACAATTTATTGATCCATTCATGGATTGATGGGCTCTTGGGCTTCTTTCATGATTTAGCAATTATGAATTGGGGTGTAATAAACATTCTGGTACAAATATCTTTGTTATAATCTGATTTTTGGTCTTCTGGATATATACCTAGTAGAGGAATTATAGGATCAAATGGCAGATCTATTTTTAGTTCTCTTAAGTGTTCTCCAAACATCTTTCCAAAAGGGACATATTAGTTTGCATTCCCACCAGCAGTGTAGAAGCATTCCCTTTTCTCCACATCCACACCAGGATGTATGGTTTTGGGATTTTGTGATGTGGGCTAATCTAACTGGAGTTAGATGATATCTCAAAGTAGTTTTGATTTGCATTTCTCCAATGATTAATGAAGATGAGCATTTTTTCATATGTCTGTAGGCTGTGCACCTGTCTTTTTCAGAGAAGTTTCTCTTCAAGTCCCTTGCCAACCCTGAGATGGGATCACTTGTTCTTTTCTTGCTAATACACTTGAGTTGTCTGTGGATTCTGTTTATTAAACTTTTGTCAGAGACATAACAAACAGAGACATGCAATTATTTTCTCTCATTTCTGAGGGCTGTCTGCTTGCTTTACTTACTGTGTTCTTATCTGTGCAGAAGATTTTTAGTTTGATGAGGTCCCATTAGTGTATTTTTGATGTTGCTTCAATTGCCCAAGAGGTCCTTCCTCCTCATAAAATTTTTGCCCAGGCCATTTTCTTCAAGTGTTTTCCCTACACTTTCTTCTAGTATTTTTATAGTTTTATGTCTTAAGTTTAAATCTTTAATTCAGTGAGAGTCTATCTTAGTTAATGGTGAAAGGTGTGGGTCCAGTTTCATTCTTCTGCAGGTCGCCAGCCAGTTCATCCAGCACCATTTGTTAAATAGGGAATCCTTTCCCCATTCAGTGCTTTTAATTGGCTTGTCAAAGATCAATGGTAAGTAGCTGGGTTCATCTCTTGGTTCTCTATTCTTTTGCGTACATCTACCTCTCTGTTTTTGTGCCAATACCATGCTGTTTTGATCACTATCGATTTATAGTGTTCCTGATCTGAGTGGAAATGATTTCAGTTTAACTCCATTGAATACAATATTGGCTGTAGGTTTGCTGTAGATGGCCTCTATCAGTTTAAGAAATGTCCCTTCTATACCAATTTTCTTAAGTGTTCTGATCATGAAGGAGTGCTGGATATTATCAAAAGCTTTTTCTGCATCAATTGAGACAATCATATGATGTTTGTTTTTCAATTTGTTTACATGATGAATTATATTTATGGATTTACGTTTGTTGAACCAGCCTTGGTAAACCAGCCTGGGATAAAACCTACTTGGCTATGGTGTATAATTTTTTTGATGTGTTGTTGGATTCTGTTTGTTAGGATCTCGTTGAATGTTTTCGCATCAATATTTGTTAGTGATATTGGTCTATAATTTTCTTTTCTTTTTGGGTCTTTTCTTGGTTTGGGGATCAAGGGGATGTTTGCTTCATAGAATGTGTTGGGTGGTATTCCGTCTTTTTCTGTATTTTGGAAAAGGTTGAGTAATATAGGTACTAGTTTCTCTTTAAAGGTTTGGCAGAATTCTGACAGGAAGCCATCTGGTCCTGGGCTTTTCTTTTTAGGGAGATTTTGTATAGTTGATGCTATTTCAGAACTTGATATAGGTCTGTTCAGCATTTCCACTTCATTCTGGCTAAGTCTTGGAAGGTTGTGTGCTTCCAAGTATCGGTCGTTCCTTCAGGTTTTCATATTTCTGAGAATAAGGTTTCTTATAATATTCATTAAGAATTTTTTGAATTTCTAAGGTGTCTGTTGTTATTTTGTCTTTACTGTTTCTGATTGACAAAATTAGAGTTTTACTCTTTTTTTCCTGGTTAGGTTGGCCAAAGGTTTGTCAATTTTATTGACCTTTTCAAAAAACTAACTTTCTGATTTATTCATCTGTTATATACTCCTTTTGTTTTTAATTTCATTTAATTCTACTCTAATTTTGGTTATTTCTTTCCTTCAGCTGGATTTGGAATTGGAATGTTCTTCCTTTTCCAGTTGCTTGAGATGTCCCATGAAGTTGTTAACTTCCTCACTTTACATTTTCTTGAGGAAGGCTTACAGTGCTATAAATTTCCCTCTTAGGACTGCCTTAGTGGTATTCCAGAAGTTCTGGTAATTTTGTATCTTCAGTATTATTTTATTCCAAGAATTTGGCAGTTTCCTTCTTCATCTTGTTACTGACCCACCTATCATTCAGCATAAGGTTATTTAGCTTCCATATTTTTGTATGAGTCTGCAGATACCTGTTGTTACTGAGTTCAACTTTTATTCCTTTATGGTCCGAGAAGATGCAAGGAATATATTTCTATTCTTTTAAATTTGCTGAGGTTAGACTTGTGACCTACAATGTGATCTGTTTTGGAGTGTGAAAAATGTGTATTCAGTTTTGTTAGGATGAAATGTTCTGTAGATGTCTGTTAATTCCAAATGTTGGATGGTTAAGTTTAAATCTAAAATTTCTTTGCTCAGCTTATTATTTGAGGATCTATCCAACACTGCCAAAGTAGTGTTGAAATCTCCCGACCACAGTGGAGCTGGAAGAAATCAAGTTGATCATGCCTGTTAGAGTGTCTCTTATAAACTGAGGTGTGTTCTGGTTGGGTGCATAAATATTAATAATTGAAATCTCATAGTATTGAGTATTACCCTTAACAAATACAAAGTGACCATCCTTATCCTTGCTTACTTTTGTTGGTTTAAAGTCTGTTGTATCTGTGAATAAAATTGCAACACCTGCTTTTTTCTGATTTTCATTTGCCTGGAATATAGATGACCATCCCTTCATTCTGAGTGTATATTTATCTTTTAAGATAAGATGGGATTCTTGTATCAGCAGATATCTGGCCTTAGTTTCTGTATCCAGTCAGCCAGCCAGCCTTTGCCTCTTTAGAGGACAATTTAAGCCATTCACGTTAATTGAGAATATTGATAAACCTGGTAAAATTTTGTGTATTGAGTTTTTTTAAAGTCCAGTGATCATTTTTAATCCTTTTGCCACTATGGAAGTTGGAATTTGATCAAAAGTTTCTGAGTGAGTTTACTTTGGTGGAGTATTGCACTGGTTGTTATGGAGGATAGGTCTGAGAATATCCTGGAGAGATCTGGTTTAGTTATTGAAAATTTCTTCAACATGTGACTGTCATTAAAGTATTTTATTTCTCCATCATAGATGAAACTCAGTTTAGGTGGATACAGGATCCTGGGTTGAACATTGTTTTGTTGTAGGAGATTAAGAGTCAACATCCACCCTCTTCTAGCCTGAAAGGTTTCAGCAGAGAGATCTGCAGTAATTCTAACACTCTTTTCCTTGTAGGTTATGGTTTTCTTATGTCTTGGTGCTTTTAGAATTTTCTCTTTCATATTAAAACTTTAGTGAAGTTAATTATGATGTGCCTTGGGGATGTCTTATTCGTGTTGAGTCATGCTGGGGTTCTGAAACTGTCTACTATCTGAATTTCAGAATCTCTTGGTATATCTGGAAAGTTGTCTTTCATAATTTCATGAAGAAGAGCCTCTGTGTTTTGTGAAGCCATTTCATTGCCTTCAGGGATTCCTATAAGGGGAATATTAGTTTTCTTTGAATTATCCCAGAATTCTCTGAGAATCATTTTTGCTCACCATTTCTCTTTCTCTTTGAGCCCTTGGGCATGTTCAAAAGCTTTGTTTTCAATGTCAGAGATCCTTTCTTCTGCCTGCTCCATTCTGTTTCTAAGGGATTCTACCGTATATTTCAGATCTTTGAAGCTGCAAGCTCGTGCCTCAATTTGTCAAAATCTTTGGTCATTTTTATCTTTGAGTTTACTTTTCTGGTGGAGAATTACGTGATTAAGTTTACTTTCTGGTGGAGAATTCGTTGAATTCTTGTTTGGAATTCTGATTCCCTTTTTCCTCCATTCTGTTGATCTTATTTGCTATCCAGACTCTGAACTCGATTTCTGACTTCTCAGCCATCTGTTTATTGATGGGATCTTCAGTTGTATGTGCCATATCCTTCTTTGGGGAGGTTGATCTATTGATCTATTCTGGTTATTCATGTTATGGGAGGTTTTCCGCTGTTTGTGCCCCATGCTTAATTTACACTGTTTGGCTAGATGAACAGATAAGGACAGGTTGGTTTGGGGACTCTAGGAGTAGTGATTAACTAGTTCTTTGCCCAAAGTCTGGGCCTGGTGTCTGTACCTTTTCTTCTAGTACTTTGCCAAGGATCTGTACAGTGCTATGGCCTGAGAAACTGGTGGCCTCCTTGGTTTGGTGGCGCTAAGTTGCTCTGTCTTGTTTTCAGCTGGTCTCTGTTCTACCCTAGTAAATCAGTTACTGTGGGTCGTAGTCTCAGCTGTGGAGAAATACCAGCAATTAAGTCACCCTGTCCCCCCAACCAGGCAACAATTGGAAAAGGAAATTCATACCTTCCCACAACCACACACCCAGGGTACCACTTTGGATAGTCCTCAGGTGATTGGCCCAGTTCAAGAGATCCAAATCGATTGTCCCAGTCATCACTGGTCTCATGTGGGAGAGTTCAAAAGGTCTCTGGCAACTAGATAGCAGGGGTCTGCTGGCAGCTCAGGTATGACTGGCTCCAGTGCTCCATGAGGTCAGATGGACCAACCCAGCAAATAAATTAGTCTGGGAAGGTTGATGCCTCCTTCCCCACCTTGCTTCTCTGTCACACCCAGTCACTGGTAATCCCACAGGGCTGCAACCCAGTTCCCCCCAGTAAGCAGATGCCCCAGGAGATGCCCTGCCTGAGTTAGAGGGATATCTATGTCTTCTCAGCCAGGTTGCTATTCTCAGCCGCTGTCTGGCAGGGGGAGGTGAGGCCTGATGACCTTGAGTGCTTCATGGAGGCTGGGGTGGTTCACTCAGTTCCAGTCCTGCCCCTGATTGATATTGCTGGCAGAATAGCACAACTTCGAAGAGTTTGTTTCTGTCTTGTCTGTCAGACGCTCCTTTAGGTGACAGAAACCACGACTCAGTTTTGGGCAGCAGCAAGCAATTAGAGCTCACACTGAGCTGTCAGTTCTAGCCTCTGCCTGTCTGCCTTATGATCCCCTGGGGGCTGGGTGTGTCTTAACCTCAGTAAAGCAGTCCTCTGGCTCAGCCCTACCCTGGGATTCTGCTGGCTCTGCGTGTGCATATTCTAGTCCCTGAGCTCCTTTTACTCATGTCCCAGATCCATCCACCAGTGGCTGCCATCAGAAAAGGTGCCTGGCTGCTTCTGGTTCCCCAGAGAGACAGGGTGTATCTGTTTGGGATAGCCCCAGGGGCTTATCCTTATTTTTCCCGCTGCTGCTGCTGCTGTTCTATGCCTGGGGACACTGCCGCTGCTTCTGTATGGTTCCCTCTCAGCTGACTGTCCTCTCCTTACTCCTGTGTCACGATATCAGCACAGCCAAGCAAAGGCCCTTGCCCTGTCCACACCTCTTGAGAAAATGACCAAGAATCTGGACTCTATGGGGGGACAGGCTTCCAGACCTTGGGGTGAGAGTGGAGGGGAGTGCTGGGAGTTCAGAATTATAGGTAGAAAATATGTACAGTTTTATATAGTTTTATGCCTGGCAGGAGAGTGCCATGGCACCCTAGTATGGGTAGGAGGTCCAGTTTTTAGAGGGTCTCTCCCATGGGATGGAACTTTACTGTGAACCCTTCTCATGGGAAACAGGACTCCCATCTGCTTGGCGATGGATTTAGTAACTTTTGTTTGTATCTTTGGGGTCACAGCTTGCCTCAGCAGGGTTGATGTGCATTCTTCAACCTTCTCTCTTGGCTCATCTCCAAACCATTGGCTTACTTGCTAAACTTCTGTCTTTTAACTCTTCTTCTGGATGGGAGCCTCTGTGGAAGGCTGGCTGCAGTCTGACATCTTACCTCTGCCCCACCTCCCTTTATTTATTTTTAATTAATTAGAGACAGAGTCTTTACTCTGTCACCCTGGGTCGAGAGCTGTGTCATCATAGCTCACAGCAACCTCAAATGCTGGGGCTCAAGTGATTCTTTCGTCTCAGCCTCCCAATTAGCTGGGACTACAGGTGTGTGCCACACACATGGCTAGTTTTTTTCTATTTTTAGTAGAGGTAGGAGTCTCGCTTTGCTCAGACTGGTTTCCAACTTCTTATCTCAGGCAATCTGCCTGCCTCAGCCTCCCAAGAATACTGGGATTACAAGTGTGAGTCACCATGCCTGGCTTTTTATTAAAAAAAATTTTTTTTTGGAGATAGAGCCTCAAGCTGTTGTTCTGGGTAGAGTGCCATGGTATCATAGCTCACAGTAACCTCTAACTCCTGGGCTCAAGTGATTCTCCTGCCTCTGACTCCCAAGACGCTGGGATTACATGCGCCCACCACAACACCTGGTTATTTTTTGGTTTATTGTTTGGCAGGCCTGGGCTGGATTTGAACCCGCCAGTTCAGGTGTATTTGGCTGCTGCCTTAGCTACTGGAGGCACAGGTGCTGAGCCAATTTTATTTAATTTTTGGAATGTGATCTCACTGTGTTGTCCAGGCTGACCTCGTACTCCTGGGCTCAAGTGATCCCCCTCTCCCTCATCCTCCCAAGTAGAGTATTTCTTGTAGATCTTTCCATATAGTTCATAGAGAGCTTCCTTATTTTAAAAACATGCATTGTTGTAACCCAGCCCTCTTTCCCCTGCCCACTCCTGTTCCCCAGCCCTCACCTGTTCCCCCGACCCTCTCCAGCCCATTTCTCTCCTCCTCCCTTCTCCCCACCCCCAGTCGACTCCAGGAACAAGGCAAGTCCCTCCTCCCCCCCAGGGTGGCCGAGAACATGTTCCCAGGCCCCCTTCTTCCTCCTATAGTTGTCAAGAACAAGCTTCAGGTACAAGGAAAAAAGTCCCAAGTTTCACAAAACCCCCAAGTTCTTAGTAGATCAACAATGGTGGAAAACTCACTGAGACTTGATTAATTACTGTTGTATAACCATAACCATTGTGATATAAAATGTATCCATTGTCAACTGAAACTGTATTAATTATCGTTCCATTGCTGTATCTATGACTACCTGAGTTGTAA
>CAUYQV010104145.1:0-28969 GCA_963574575.1 Galagoides demidoff | reverse complement strand
TGCACTATGATATCTATTCAACAATATAAACACGGAACGGTTCAGCTTTACAAATTTAAAATCACAGATGACACTGCAATAAAAGTTACCTACCCATTCCCCTGCAATAAATAAATGAACAAGACTCACATAAATTGTTTTGTTTTTTTTTTTTTTTGAGACGGGGCCTCAAGCTATCCCCCTGGGTAGAGTGCTATGGTATCACAGCTCACAGCAACCTCCAACTCCTGGGCTCAAGCGAGTCTCCTGCCTCTGCCTCCCAAGTAGCTGGGACCACAGGCGCCCGCCACAATGCCCCGCCATTTTTTGGTTGCAGCCATCATTGTTGTTTGGTGGGCCAGGCTGGGGATTCGAACCCGCCACCTCAGGTGTACGTGGCTGGCACCTTAGCCGATTGAGCCACAGGCACCGAGCCAACTCACATAAATTGTTTTGGGTACCAAAATGTCTGTGCATGTACATGAAATAAATATAATGATATAAGGAAACTTTACAGAGAATTTTAAATATCTACCTTCAGTATTGATTTTTTTTTTTACAAACATATACTTGAACAAAGAGATTTTGGAATAGTAAACATGATGTTGATATTTTGTGGTTGGCGAGATGAACATCAGGGAAGATTTACCTATTCAGGGCTCCAGACTCAGAAACTTTTCCTGGTGACACAACCTCATGCAGTGATAAAGGTGACCTACAGAGGGAGCTCAAGCGCCACAGAGGATCTAGTCTTGCCGGGTGAGTCAAAATCTAGGTAATGTGTAATCAAGTAAGAAATTTGTTTACTCCAAGATTGAAAATGAATCCTGCTGGTGTTTAGGAGCAAAGATAGGAAAGTATGCATTTTTTAAAAAATATAGACATGTAGTGAGTTATTTGCTTTATTTATTGAGATTTTACTGTCACTATTTTATCTGTATTTGCTTATTCCCATGAACTTCTGAAATAAATACTAATTTTTCCTAATTTTATAGATAAAAAAATTGAGGCACAAAATACTTTGTGCATCTTTTCTAAAATCACAAGACTAGGAAGTGGCAGAGATGGAATAAACAGGCATTGTGACGTGGGGCTCACACCTGCTCAATTTCCAATTCGCCTGGTATTGTGGGAAACACCTTAAGTTACTGAGAAGAGAATGATGGTGTCTATGAGAGATGCTGTGTGGCTGCAGCTCCGGGGAAAATCATGTTACATTAACAGTTTGGGGTTACAATTTATTTTGTTCTGTTTGGTTAACTTCTAGAAATGGCATTCAAACCCTTAAACGTTTATTAAGCGAAGTAAATCATACTCTATTTGTCCACCACAAACACGATCTTCTTTTTTGTAGGAAGTTTCTATGTCCACCGCATTAAGTGGTTATGGACATTAAGTTTGTATGCAGAATTGTTCATACATACCAACAAAGTAACCTATTTTTTCAGATATAAATGCAAAAGAAAAGCAAAAACACTTGTGGTATTTTATCAATTCAGAGTTCTACATACTATCTATCTACTAACTGCTAGATTTTTGGATACGCTCTTAAAAATCCTTACCTGCATTCTCTCCCTCTTTAGTTTTTTCTTCCTTTGAGTTCCTAAAGAGATTATCTATTTCCTTCTATATTAAACTATATTGACTTATAACCAATTTAAGGACAGTTGCTCCAAATCTCTTGTGGTCCATCCTGAGGCAAGCCTCCACAGCGAATATTGAAACCATAAACAATAAAAGAAAGTAACTCTTCCACTATAAAGCACAGCAACTTAGTGGGCTGAATGGTGCTTTTATAGCAATTGTTATTAATAATAAATTAATAGTGAATCTACATATGAAATAGAGAAAGATGAGAGCAAGTAGTTATTGAAGGAAAATGCCAGAGAACCTGAGTTTTAAATATGTTTGCTGGAAAATAAATCTAAATGAAGAAATGACAGGTAGGCCTAGATCTCAAGCATCTCACAGGGTTATATAAATAGTCTGTATTTCTGTATTCAGCGCAGACACTTTGAAATAAAATATATTCTCAGTGGGACAGTTAAGCAGAGAAGTTTGCTAACATTTATTGATTCTGATGTGAAAGAGAAACAAAATGAAAATTTTTAATGCCATTTCATTCAAACTTCGCTAAAGCGGCCTCCTGCTTCATTGGGGTTAAGACAGCTATTCAGAAAGAATTCAAACCGCAGGGAATTACTTATGCAAAATGCTGTGTGTGCTTCTTGGGAATGAATTTTTGATCTATATGTCTCATGACAATCCAAATTTAGTGTCCACCTCTATTTTGTCATCGGCTCTCTCCCATGGTGGCTAGATTTCTAGATTTTATATTAACTTTTTATTGATTTTTAAAGTAAGTATTTACAGCCAGACCACAAGTATTTGTGCAGGACTGTTTTAATAAACAGGGATCATCATAACTCACATCCTTACTTTTTTAAGTGTTTGGTGATGTTTCTTCTTCAGTAACAGTTTACAAGGATGTATATATGACCACATTTCCACCACTATTTACTTGTACAAATGCCAACGGCAGATGCTTATTGGATGCCCACAATGGATTCAACCATAATTCACTGAGAATCCACTCCATGCCAGTCTATAATAGGAGCCAGAAATGTACATGGGAATAGACAAGCTCCCCGACCTTAAGAAACTTTTGCTTTGTTGAAACGAAAAGGATTCAAATAAGTATTTATAACCCAAAGTAGAATGAGCTGTATGGAACTGTATACAGGATACACTTTTCAAAGTGGAATCAGCACTTAGATTAGTTAGAAAAGATGAGTCTCGGAGCAAGCGCAGAAATATGGTGGCACATTTGGAAACCCACAATCTGTTATCGCTAGAATACAGCTCTCAGGGTGAGGCTAGAAGTGGCATGATAGAGACAAGAAAAGCAGGCAGAAAAGGGCCAAATCATCATGTTTCTGACAGTCCCCAGGGGCTTGGAAATTTCAAAGAATTTTGGGCATGGCAACTAATAGAGGGCTTGTTTAGGACAGTGGTTTTGAAGATATTAAGAAGCTGTGTTGGGAGAATTAAGTAATTGGATCTGAAAAATTAACAAATATGAGAACTCTAACGTGAGTCCCAGGTTTTGGTATTAAATAAAAGTTAAGTCTTCCCGGAATAGGCTACATTGTTGATCATACGCCCAACCAACTCCAAGCAGAGGAACACAAAAATCTTTTTTTGAAGAACACTTAATGCAGAGAATTATAATTTCCCATGGTTAAGATTAAAAAAAAATAAATTCATGATCAAAAAGCAGATAAGAGAATGCCACAGGAAGTGAGAGTCAGGAAGAACAGTGAGACTTCAGAGACGCCAGGGGAGCCAGCTGTGGACTGGGACGCACCTGTGATGTTTAAAGAAATAAAGGATAGAAATGTAAAAAGAAATAAGGAAGCTGAAAACACATAAAACATAGCAGAATGGATATAATTATGCAAAGAATTAGCCCCACGGGAGCAATCAGAGAGCCAGTGAGGTGTGGAAGACACCTAGGATGGAGGCAGCCCACACAGCAAACGTCTGGGCAGGGTGACAAGGATCCCAGTGTGGGGATCACTTGCCATGAATTGTCAGAGGCTGATGAGGGCGGGGACAGTGTCCTTCCTGTCTGCCTGGGCAGGGAGCTGCGTTGGGTGGGGTGGGGGGTCAGGGACTGAGTGAGGGTTCGAGGGGATCCACACGTGGGGGCCCAGCTCTGGTGGTGATGGGAAATTGGTTACAAACTGGAGATTTAATACATAAATAAGAGTATTGGAGGCAAGGGGAGTGAGGGTTCTCTGAGTGGAGGAAGGGAGTAGAATTAGGAAAAGTGGAAGACTAAGCAGAACCCTATGTCATCGGGTTGGATTTGAAACTACTAGTATGATGTCTCAACCTGCCATGTGTCAAAACAAGGAGAGAATTACTGATGTAAATTGTAAATGTGTGTGTGTATCAGCCCATTACCCTGCACACAATCATACATCTATTCCTACCTCCGACCAGCGACAGGACCCGGGACGGGCAATACCCCAAGACTAATGAGCACACTTGGCACCCAGAACTTGGCTTCCAAAAGTCTTTCTCCACTAAAAGGAACCAAAATTTCTTGAATAGAATGATTCTAGTCTGGGGCGAAAAAGTACAAGAGAATTTTGGAACAACTGTGCCAAAAAGCATGAAGGTGCTCAAAAACTTCTGGTACCACCATGAAAGGACACAGCCACCAGCTTGAACGGGCTCCCACTGGCTAAGTCTGGGGTGACTTGGGAATAATGTATTACAACCCATTAAATAGAATAGAAAACCATTAATCCACATAAATACAAGTATATAGAAAATAAATGGAAGATTGGATTAGGAGAAGGTTTAGCATTCAAAGTAACACTTGAAGAAACATAAAATGTTACTAATAACCAGGGGAATAAAATATCTTCATAGTGAAGAAGCCTGGTGCACAACACCTGTGTTAGCTGGGTTCTCCAGAGAAACAGAATCAACAGGGTGTGTGCATATGTAGGTGTGTGCACGCATGAAGAGCTCTATTATAAGGAATTGGCCTGCACAATTACGGAGGCTCGAAAGTCCCAGAATCTCTTGGGTGAGTTAACAAGCTAATGACCCAGGACAACCTACAATTTAGTTTTAGTTTGAGTCTGAAAACATGAAAAAGCAGGTGTCTCAATCTAAAGGCCACCAGGCAAAAATTTTCTGTCACTCGGGGAAGGGTCTGCCTTTTTGTTTGATTCAGGCCTTCAGCTGATTAGATAAGGCCCATGTACATTAGAGAAGCCCACCTACTATACTCCCTCTGCCAACTCAAATGTCAGGCTCATCCAGAAACCCTCTCACAGACACAGCCAGATGGTGTCTGGCCAAATTTTTAGGCAACCTGTGTTTCAGTTGACATAAAATTAGTCATCACACTGTGTGCATCAAACCATAGAAATAATGGAACCATATCAGATTGAGCATCACCTGATATGATGGTACGAGAATGACCATCTCACAGGTGTTCCGCCCGTGATATTCCTGCCAAAAGAGCATAACTTGAACCCCATCATGAGGCAAATGGAGACAAATTTACCAAATAAACAGCCATTCACCTTTAAAATGTCAAAGACCCGGGTGTCAGGGAAAGACTAAAAAATGTCTCAGACAAAGGGAATGAAGAATCCACAAAACTGACAGCACCATGTGAGTCTAAACTGCGTTCCTGTGCTATAAAGAATTCTGTTAGGACAACTTGTGAAACTCAGATGGACTGTAAGGATTCCAAGGAAGTGGTGAAATGATGCTAATTTCCTGATTTTGGTGGTGATATTGTGGAGACACATGTAGGAGAATGTTATTTGTGGAAAACACTCAAGTAGCTGAAGATGATCTCAACTTACTTTCAAATGACTCAAGAGAAAAATGAATTCTTTAGTATCTATAAATTTTCTGTAAGAGTGAAATTATCTTCAAATACAACATTAATTAGATTATTTTAGTTTTTTTTTCCTGAGGCTATCTCATCTTTAGCATACTTTCTTTTTTGCACAAAGCATTTTACTGACAAAGATGAGTATTTAAAAAATAGGATATTCTCATTAAAATTATTTTAAAATGCTAAAGATTTTAAATGTTGATTGAATAGAGTAAGAGACTGTGATGTCTCCAGCTTTGTTCTTCTTTCTCAAGATTGCTTTGGTGATTCAAGTTCTTTTGTGGTTTCATAAAAAAAAAATAAATTAGGATTTTCTCTCTATTTCTATAAAAAATACCATCAGAATTTTGATAGTTAGTATCTTGAATCTGTAGATTGCTTTGGTTAATACGCACACTTCAACAATATTAATGCTTCCAATGCATGTGCACGAGATCTCTTTCCATTTATTTGTGTCTTCTTCAATTTGTTTCATCAGTGTCTTACAGTTTGCAGTGCACAAATCTCACACTTCCTTGGACAAATTTCTTCCATTCATCCATGAATGAAGAAAATGTGGTGTATACAAATGGGGCGTCACTCAGCTGTAAAAAGGAAGGAAATTTGCCATTTGCAACAATATGGATGAAACTGGAAGGCATTGTACTCAGTGAGACAAGACAGACACAGGAAGATAAACACTGTGTCACTTACGTGTGGAATCCAAAATATTCAACTCTTAGAAACAAAGAGCAGAATAGTGGGTGCCAGGACCTGGGGATGAGTCAATGGGAAGGTTTGGACAAGGACACAACCTTTTAGTTATACGATCTAATGCATGGGTGACTGCTTAATTAATTAATCTGATAGTGATAATCATTATATATACCAAATCATCATGTTGTATACTTTGAATATGTACCATCATTGCTGATTGAATATTTTAAAATAAAAATGAATGATAAAAAATTAGAACTTTGAAAAGGATGAAAGCTTACGTTGGATCAAGATCTTGGGTATAAGGTAAACTTAGTGAAGGTGGATGAAGCATCAGATTCCTTCAAAAGTATGTTCTTCATTTAACACGTGGTGAGCATTTGAATCATCTATTGACTTGCATGTCAATAATAGAAAAAAATTTAAATGTTTGTAAACAACTTATGAACAGCTACATTTTTACACAAAGATTGGAAACTCATACTCCAAAGTATGGGAAGTTTCTATAAGTCCCCCTTACCATTTTAGCAAAATTCATGTTTAAGACTTAGAAAGATGGTTGTAAGCTATAAAATATAAACCATTAATAGAGTCAATGATTAAATATTCCATCATTTTCTTTTAAACCTGAATGGCATTTACTTTTTACTTTATCCTATTGTGGTTTCAATTCTAAGCTGTGTCTGTCATATCAGCAGAAAAGATAATAAATAATCTACCTTCACAAGGCTAATTTGATGCCTTTGTGTACAGAGACAAGAGCATATTTTAAATGCTGAGGTGAGTGTGAGAATATTGATGACTACGCAGGAGTTTCCACTAAGCTTGAATAAAACACTGCCCACAACTGTAATTCCATTAACCCACCATGATAAAGTATGAATGGCCTCTCCCCCCAAGTCCATTTGAAACCTGTCCCTGGGTCTGCACTAACATGTGTAGATACCAATTGGAACACTTCGTAAGTTATAGTCTAGGGGTTTTGTTTTAACTTGTGTATACACTTTCTTTTCTCAGTCAGACTTTATTGGCTCGGGTGAGATAACAAAGCTTTTCCAAATGGATCACCCATCTGCTGAACTGCCACATCTGTAATATTTTTACTGACTTGAAACCAAAGGAGTTTTAACATAGTTGAGCTAAAAGTTTGACCAAAGAATTTAATTTCATAGCAATTCTTTAAAAGAGTTTAATGTGAGCTGTTTGTTCTTGAGTGAAGCTGTGGATCTCAGTTCACAGATGAACAAGCTCATTCACACACTCGCTGCTGTGGGCTCCTCAGACGTAAGGGAAGGAGTGAACCTCCCTGAACGTGCTGCTTCCTTTTTTTTTTTAATTTCTTACAGCATAACTATGTACATTAATGCAATCATGGGGCACAGCGTGCTGTTTTCATATACATTTTGAAATACTCTCATCAAACTGGTTAATGTAACCTTCGTGTCATTCTCTTAGTCATTGAGTTAAGACATTCATACTCTGCTTTTAGAAAGATTCACCTGCACCCTTATAAGATATACCATAGAGGTGACCCCACCAATCACCCTCCCTCCCCCCAAACACCTCCCTCACCACCTCTCACCCACCCCCTTCCCATATTCTGAGGCTATAACTAGGTTATGACATTCCGAAGAGCAGTGGTCTCCCCAGCATTAGATCTGCAGAGGAGGATTTATGGGGCTCTAAGTAGTGTCTTCTCTATGGCAGAAGAAAAAATTGAGTACCCCACTCTCTTGAAAATTCTCTATTTTAAATTCACTAGAAGGGTATGATTAGAGATATATGTAGATTGTAAGTTATATCTAAATGTGAATTCTAGGCAGTGCCCATAACTCAGTGGGTAGCGCGCTGGGCACATACACTGAGGCTGGAGGGTTCGAACCCGGCCCAGGCCAGCTAAAACAACGACAACAACAACAACAACAAATAGCCAGGCCTTGTGGTGGGCACCTGTAATCCTAGCTACTTGGGAGGCTGAGGCAAAAGAATCGCTTAAGCCCAAGAGTTCCAGGTTGCTATGAGCCGTGATGCCACGGCACTCTACTGAGAGACATAGTGAGACTCTGTCTCAAAAAAATTAATAAAAATAAAGGTAAAATGTGAATGCTCCAAGAAGATTAAGAGGCTGTGTACACCTGTGTATTTACTTCCTCAGCCTTCCTCTTTGTTAACAAAACCGAATGTCCTTGCTTCTAAAGCGGGATCCTTCTCTCCTACACTGGCCATTATCTCCCTCCCTCTGGCCTGTTCAAGGAAATTTCTCGGCACTGCCTTCTTTCCTCTGCATTGTCACTACTTTACACTCTGCTGAGTTCTTTCCAATATCTCACAAGTGTATCTCTGCCATTAAAACAAAATCTTATTCATTCTTTCTTCTCTAGCAGCAAAACTTATTTAAAACAATAAAGGTCGATATTCTCTGCTTCCAGTTACATGACTTTCATTCTTACTTGAAACAACTCCGAATGAGCCCAGCAGGACAGCTCTTGCCATGCTCATCACTCTCCGTCCTCATCTAATCGGCCAATCAGCAGCATCTGACGTACGGGCTCATCTACTGTTCCCTGAAACAATTTCATTCACAGGCATCCAGAGCAGCAACCCTGAGTCCTGTTCTTACCTGCTGCTTCCTGCTGCTTCCTTAAGTCACCAACTTCCGTGAGAGAGCAGACAGGTCCCCACTCAGACCTTTCACCTGTTCTTTCTAATTCATTCCCTCAGCAGACTCCTCCCGTCTCACCACTTCAGATGTTGCCTGTATCAATTGAGGGTTCTCCCAGTTTTATATCCCTAGTCCAATGTCTTCCTTGAACTCCAGACTTGCGTACTAAACTGTCTGATTTTTATATTAAACATGTTCCCTGGAATAGTGAGTAGCCCACAGTTAAAATTCAACACATCTAAAATCACATTCTACACACTGACCCCCAAAGTGGTCTGTCTGCAGCCTTTCCCATCTCAGTATATGGCACCTCTGAACTTTCAAACACTCTGGCTGGAAACCTGAGCGCCAGTCAGGACCCTCACGCTCACCGTCCCCTGTGTCCCTCTGTTGCCGCGTCCTGCTCGGAATCCAGCCACTTCCCATTGCCCCTCCCAGCCACATCAGTGTAACTCTGAAGCAGTTTCCTAATCCGTTTGCCTCCTTCCACCCTGCTTCCTGACGGCCTATTTCCAACATGGAAGTTAGAATGAGTCTTTTACAATCACAAGTCACATCATGTCACGTCTCCATTCAAAACTCTCAAATGTTTTGCATACTAGTCAGACTGAACGGACTAAAGGCCAATGATTATTTTTGATGAGATGACAAGAGTCTAGGTGTTCCCCACAGCTTGCACCCCAACCTGTTTGACTTCACCTTCTCTACTCCACCCCCGCTGACCTCCTTAGTGCATTCAGAGCATCTTCCTGCCCTGGGCTTCTGCACCTGCCGTGCCTCCTGCCTACCCGGCTTTCCCCTGTGTATCCTCCTCACCTGCGACCTTGCTGCTGTTACACACCTGCCATCTTCTCCGAGAAGCTGTTCATGATCATTGTTTAAAATTGCAGCTCTCTGCTTCCCAGTATATCTGTCTCTCCTTCCTTGTATTTCTATCTACAACACTTATCCTTTTCTGATACACACAGGGATTTATTTGTTCTGTTAATTGTCTGCGTCCTCCCACTAGCATATGGGCTCAATGAGGGCAGACATTTTTATAAATTTTGTTTTCTTCTGCTTGTTCAATAATAGAATGAATGCAGACACTAAATAAATGTGTTTTGCATTAACAGGTGAGCCTTGAATAAATTCTGTGCTATGTATACTCAAGTAGCATGACCCGTGGAGAGACACGTTAGTAACAGGGAAGAAGACCAATCTCTTGGTCTGCAGTGAGTTAACAGGAGTGTCCTGGGAAAAATCTCCACGAGAGGCAATTTGTAAAGTGATGGAGCGGGATAGAGTTACACGGGGGAGTTGGAGGGCAACAAAGGATTTCTTTAAAGCACACCCTGATCTTAACTATATCTGCTAAAGATATGTTGGATTCAGAGTGATCTTAGGTGAGAGAAGGAAGGTTTAGTCTGGTGATATTTTCTGCTGGTCTCCCTCATTCCCAAGACACAGTATGAAGCTGTGACTTAAGTTCCAACCAACAAGACCAAACCCTGGTATGGGTAACTGCTGTTAGAAAGAGCTCCCTATTTAAATCTTTCTAATTTATTAGGAAGTAATCAGGAAGAAGGAAATGATTCCTCAGAGTAAGAAGGAAAAGGTTTCCACTAGGACAATCGAGATCTTTATCAGATTAAAACAGCAATAATAACAGCCATCATTCATTGTGACAACGTGACAATTACGTTACATCTATTATTTCTATTCTTAACAGGCACATTATCCCAAAGAAGGGATAATAACACTTTATCTGATAAGGCCCTGGGGACTTTCAAAGTAACTTGCCTCAAAACATTAAGAAGTGATACACTGATATAAGGATTCAAATCCCTATTAGAATCCTGGTATGCCCATTCTGTTGTACCAAGCATGAATAAATTCTTAATATTTCATACTTTACTCACAAAATTGTTTTCTAAGAAAGAAATTCCAGTCCCTAGCACTAAAATGTTAAGGACATGCAGATATAAACTCAAGAAAGCACAATAATACAATGATGTTTCATTTTATTATTATTATTATTATTTTTTTTTTTTTTTTGCAGTTTTTTGGCCAGGGCTGGGTTTGAACCCACCACTTCTGGTATATGGGGCCAGTTCCCTACTCCTTGAGTCACAGGCGCTGCCCTGCTGTTTCATTTTAAAATTCAACATCAATGTAAAGCCAATATAGTCTGTTCTTTAAAAGTTTCAGATGCTGTCGCTAAGCTGTATGGGAAATGGATCATTTCAGAGGGAAGGTCAAACTGCACAGGGCACTTTAAACATAAGTAACATCACGTCGTCCTATTTACATGAATAATATTTATCCCCACACCAAGGAGGACAAAAGTCATTTTCACTAGGTCTTGTCTTCATTCCCATCACATATTTGAGCCAGTAAGAAAATATTTTAGCAAAATAAATATTAGTTATGCTAAAACTATTTAAGACTATAAAACAATGGGAGACCCTAAGAATATTTCCTTCTCAGTTTCGAAATAGTACATTTGTGAATTCTCTAGATTCACAGGGGGCCACTGACAATTGAATTTGTAAATGATCGTTGTATTTTATAGTGAGCAATATGGCACCATATTTATTTCTGTAATTATTTTAGAACTTTTAAATTGTCACTTCTATTTGAAAGCCCTTAGGGCATGAAAAACACAGCCAAGATAATTGAGGGTTCATTGTTTGAAATGTTTACTTAACTCCAAGTAATTTAATTGAAGTCAATAAATCTTTATCAAATGGTCTTCTGTGCTTGTACATAGTAGGCAACGATATAAGATTTTCTAAAAATGTAAGGCAGAGTTTTCTTTGCATTAAAAATATACTTTGTAAAGTTATTAGAGAGTTTGGTAATACAGCTCAGAAAATAAGCCTTATTAACTAAAAAATATATATATAACAAGTCCAAGAAAATTTAGTGTTAAAAACAGAAATAACATGTTTAATTATAGGAGATATCATCAACTTATGTGTGTGTATATGTTTGTAGTAATACATACAGTATTATGTACAGTATTATATACAGTAAATGTATATCTATATACATATTTTGAGAAACATTAACAATATTAATATAATTATACAAATTGCAACTCACATTAATTCAGACTTGATTCATTCTATACTTTATTTCTAAAACAAATTTACTGAAGACCAGGTAGTTAATTACTCTAGTATTACAGTCAAAAATGATAGAAAGGGTCACACTGTTAGAGTAACACATAACACATAGGTCAGGTAAATTTTTTCTACAAATAGAAATAGTAAATATTTTAGGCTTTGGGCCATACTCTGCTGTGTGTTCCAAAAAATTATTTATTGACTTTAACATCTGAATTTGGTGTAATTGTCATATCTCAAAATATATCATTGTTTTTATTCTTTAATCATGTAAAAATATAAAACCCTATTTTAAAAAATGTTATGCAGACTTGTCGTTTTAGGTCTATATATAAAGAGGTAGTACCTCCTTATACACGGAGGAAGGTATATATACCTTGGAGGTTGTCATTTCATTTTAACATACATCAAAACCTCAACAAATTGAAAAGTCAACAACTCTGCTGAGATCCATAACGGGAGTGGAGCCACAGGACAAACTTCTGCCCCTAACTTAGGAGACCGAGAGACGGATGCAGAGAATCACAACCCACTGGGGCAGAATCCTCTTTGGGAACAGGTGCTGGTGCTGGAAAGTTCTCCAAATGGCCTTGAACCAACCCAGTTCTCCCTACTTTCTTGCTGTTTGTTCTTAAGAATAACTTTAAATGTGCTCAGAATGTAACATCCTGTGATAAGGAGGAACTGGGAAGAATAGCTCAGCCTCGGTTCCTGTCCTTGATTTCTTTATAATTTTCTATCTAATTTCTATATAATCCTCTTCCCCAGTGAATCACACTGCTTGCAGATATAAAACCAAGAGCAAGTTGCTTTTGGGGGGGTCCTTCATCTGTTATGTGACATTGGCACACACAGATGACATTCCATTTACCCAGTGCAGTCTTCCTGAACTATGGAGCACTGGTTTGCCCTAATCCTGGGATTCATTGTCTTCTGCTGCCTGTCTTTTTTTTTTTTTTTAAATAATTTTTTTTTTTGGCAGTTTTTGGCCAGGGCTGGGTTTGAACCTGCCACCTCTGGCATATGGGGCTGGTACCCCACTCCTTTGAGCCACAGGTGCTGCCCCTGCTGCCTGTCTTTAAGTAATGAATCTGTTTCGTGTAACACGTTGTGAACTACTGTTCTGTTCCACTGGACTTGTGCAAACAACAGAGATCAGCATAGCCCAGGGTGCAGTGGGTGAAAACGTTTAGGATTCTTCCCTTGAAATAGTAATGTGCATAGTTAACCTGTTTATAACCAGAATTTATCAACCAGATTCTCACAATAAATATCAGTGAAAAATCTTATTCTTCCAGCGAGCAGAAAAAGAATCGTGTTGAATATTCCAGAAAATTCTGTTCTTCTTAATGAGGTCTGCCTTTTGGAGAAAACAGTCAATAACCTCATTTACCTGAGGGAATGGAAAACTGAACTGTAGCCAAATATAGCCATCCAGCCCCAGGTAAGGAGAGAGAAAAACTACGGAAGACTTGTGAGGTTCACAATCCAGAGGGAGAGGCACTAAAAGACTGAGAACTGATGATGGGGCTAGAGAACATGCCCACCCCTCACTCCTTACCACCACAGCACTAGGGGTCTACTTAAAGCACATATTTTTATCCAGTACGTTGTGTCTGGCTACCAAGAAAAAAAAATTACAATGCATAACGACTCAGAAATCTGTTTGAATAGACAAAGGAAGCATTAGAACCAGACATAGAATTATCAGACAGGAAATTTAAGACAACTGTGAAAAGTGATCTAATGGATAAGGGAGTCAGCATCCAAAAACAGATAAGCAATGTAAAAAATAAATGCTGGAGAGAGCCTGGGTCAAGCCCTGGTCAAGTCTGAACCAGCGGAACCATGGAGGTGGTTCTTCTGGCCATGGCAGTCCCACAGCAGTCCAGCATCAGTGCTGTATCTCAAGGGATTCAACCTTGCAGGTATCATCAGCTGCTCAGTTTCCCTACTTGCCTGCCTGCACTCTCCAGGGTCTCATTGCCGGCTGCTAGGCGTGCCCATAGTCTCTTTTTCTTAATTGATTTAACAAATAAGAGTTTATTCAAAATAGTAAATCTAATGATGTATTTATTTTTATGTGCTTTTGAATTTATCTTGTGTATGTATATGTACACTTATGTAAAAGTGAAATTAGCAATGTCAATGATAGAAGAAGAATAGGATTATTTTCTTATTATAAAGAACTGACGTGATTGGTGAAGTGATAGGCAGTTATTTTAAAACGAGCTTGGATTAGCTCTAAATGAATATTTCAAACTCTAGGAAACTCAATACAAAAGCAAAATATAATTGATATTCAAAGCAAGGAGAAAAATGCAATCATATATAATGCTCAGTTAAAACTACAAAAGGCAGGAGAAAATGAAAGACAAAAATCAGCACAAAGAAGGGCAACAAATAGAAAAGAGTAACAAATATTAAACTACTACATCAATAATATTTTGACTATATCAAGTGGCATAGTTAATATATTGATAGATATTAGTCCAACTAGGTCAATACTATGAATATCAGTGGTCCAAATGCACCAACTAAAAGACAGAGGTTTGTCAATGTGAATCAAGACACAAGAAACTATATGTTGTCTATAAGAAACCCAGTTAAAATATAAAATGTATAGATGAAAGGTAAATGGAGAAAGAAATATAACATTTATCAAAAGAAAGCAAGAGTAGTGATTTTAGGCAGAAAGAGCTTTAAAGTAAGAAGATATGTTAGAAATAAAGAGTAGCAATGTATATTGATAAAGGGGAAATTTCTTGACCCAATTCCAAGCCATAAATGTTCTAATTTGAATGTGTCTTCTCAAAAGCATGTGTTGGAAACATAATCCCCTGTGCAATAGTGTTAAGAAGTGGGACATTTAATGTTTTGACCATGAACAACAGACAAGTGGGACATTTAATGTTTTGACCATGAACAGACAAGATGTTCATTTGGGGCAAATGTTGCTGCCTATAAGCTCCGTTCATTTGCAAATAGAAACTGAAAGCTTTATAAAAAAACATGCAAAGGACCAATATTTCTTACTCTGACAAACACTGCATTTTCATGATCATGACCAAACAGAACTGAGCTGGGCATCATATGTTTGTTGCACCCCTGCACACCTCAGCTGGTGCATTTCATCTCTGAGCACGCCACAGTCAAAGGGTTAAGAAGCAATTCTGTCGTGAGGGCCCCTCATGAATAGATTAATGCCATTATCACCAAAGTGGGCTCATTATAGTGGGAGTGCTTCATTATTATCAAAGAATAAGTGCTGTCTCCTCTTGCTCCCTCGCCCTCTTTTTCCCGTCTGCCACGGATGACATGCAAGAAGGCCCTCCTGAGGCACTGGCCCTTCTGTCCTGACTTCCTAGTCTCTGTAACTGTAAGCCAGTACATTCCTTTTCACCATAAATTATTCCGTCTGTGCTATTCTGTTACAGAGACAAAAACAAACTAAGAGAATAAAAATTCTTAACATGTATGCGCCTAACAACAGAGCATCAAAGCAGGTGAGGCAAAAACTAATAGAACTGCCAAGAGAATATATGACGCCACGGTGATGGTTGGAAACTTTAACATTTCTCATTAGAAACGAGCATATCCAGAGGTAGAAAATCATAAGGACACAGTTGAACACAACGATATCATCAATAAACTGGATATAAGGAACACATATAGACCATTCCAACAGCAGCCCAATACAGTCTTCTCAAGATCACACCAAATACCCAAATAGATCAAATTCAGGGCCATAAAACACACCTTAACAAATTCAAAATGATAGATATCATATAATGTCTGCCCTTAGAACACAGTGGAATTAAACTGGAAAAAATAATAAAAACAAATCAGGAAGCTCTCAAATACGTGGTAAACAACACACTTGTAGATCACATGTTGGTAAAAGACATTTCAAGAGAAAGCTAAAAACATTTTAACACAAGTGAAAATGAAAACACAACTTACTAATTTTTTTATGTTAGAAAATAAGGAAGATCTAAAATCAATGATCTAACTTTTCCCTTTTGAAAATTAGAGAAAGAATGGTAAATTAAATGAAAAGTAAGCAGAAGGAAATAAACTATAAAAAAAAGGAGCAAAAATCAATGAACTTTAAACAAGAGAAAAATCAACAAAACCAAAGTTATTTTTATTTTTGTTTTTTAATAAATAGAATCCCTAAGCTTCTAATCAGGCTAAGGAAAAAAAGGACACAAATTACTAATTTTAGAAATGAAGGATGAAACATTACTATAGATCTCATGGACATCAAACGATAGTGAAGAAATACTATGAGCATTTCTCTGCCCACAAATTTGATAACCTAGATAAAATGGGTTACAATTCTTTGAAAGAAACAATCTGCTAAAACTCACACAAGAAGAAATAGACAATTTAAATAGTGTTATATCTATTGGAGAAATTGAGTCCATAATTGATCTTCTTCTATGACAGAAAGCACTTGGCCTAGATGGATTTCCCGCTGAATTATACCAAACATGTAAGAAATAAATTACAATTTAAAAAATCTTTTCCAGAAGGGAATAGAAGAGGGAATATAGTATTTCCTAATTTGTTCTATAAGGTCAGCATTATCCTTATACCAAAATGAGACAAAGACATTGCAAAACAAGAAAACTAATGACAAATAGCTTTCATGAATGTATATTCAAAAATCCTCAATTAAATATTAGCAAATTGAGTCTAAAATTATATAAAAAGAATTATACAACAGGACCAAGATGGATTTTTCTCAGGTATGCAAAGCTGCTTCAACATTTGAAAATTAATTAACTAATGTAATCCATCACACAAATACACTAAATAAGGAAAATTACATAACCATATCAACAAATGCAGAAAAACCATTTGAAAAATCCATCATCCATTCATGCAAAAAAGTAAATAAGTCTTAGTAAATAGAAAATAAATAAATAGTAAATACATAAACAAGTCTTAGCAAATAAGTTTTAGTAAAACTCTTGGAATAAAGGGGAGCTTCCTCAACACAACAAATATGTGCAAAGATTGTAGCTAGCATCTTACTTAATGGTAAGAAATCAGAAATTTCCCCTCTAAGATAAGTAACAAGGCAAAAGTGTTTCCACTTACCACTGCTTTTTAACATTATGTGGGGAGTCCCAGATAGTCCAATAAGACAAGAAAATGAAATAAAATGTGTACGGATTGAGAAGGATAAAAAGTAATGTCTTTGTAGATGACATGATGATCTACATAGAAAATTTTAAAAATCAACAAAAAATTATTCTAATACTAATAAGTGATTATAGCATAGTTCTAGGATACAAGGTTAATGTATAAAAGAAGTAAATTTCTTCCTCACATACCCAGAATGAACAAGTGGCATCTGAAATCAAAAGCTCACTACTATTTATATTAGTATCTTCAGAAACAAAATAGGTATAAATCTAACAAAATATCTATGAGATAAACGTGAGATAAACTACAGAACTGTGATGAAAGAAATCAAGGAAGAACCACATAAATGGACAGATATTCATGTTCATGGACAGAACAATATTATTAAGATGCCAGCTTTCTCCAAGTTAATGATAGATTTAATGCAATCCTAACCAAAATCTCAGCAAGTTATATTATAGCAATGTACAAACTAATTCTAAAATTTACATAGAGACATAAAAGACCAAAAGTAGCTAACACGATATTGAAGAAAATCCATGTTAGAACATTGACATTAACTGACTTCAAGATTTCTAGTACATGAAGTTATGGTAATCAGTAATCAAGAGACTCTGTCAGTGAAAGAATAGATAAAGATACAATGGATCAGAATAGAAAGCCCAGAAATAACTCCACACTAAGCTTTGACAAAGGACCAAAGGCAATACAAGCAACAAAGAAAGTATTCTCAAAAAACAGTGCTAGGAACACTGGACATTCACATTCAAAACAATGGCTCCGGATGCCTTCACGAAAATTAACTCAGAATGGAACACAGATCTAAATGTGATATGAAAAACTATAAAAGTACAAGAAATTGGCGGTGCCCCATAGCTCAGTTGGCCACATACACCTAAGGTGGCAGGTTCGAAACCAGCCTGGGTCTGATAAGCATCAATGACAACTACAACCAAAAAATAGCTGGGTGTTGTGGTGGGTGCCTGTAGTCCCAGCTACTTGGGAGGCTGCAGCGAGAGAATCATTTAAGCCTGAGAGTTTGAGGTTGCTGTGAGCTGTGACGCTACAGCACTCTACCCAGGGGGACAGCTTGAGACTCTGTCTCAAAAAAAAAAAGTACTAGAAATTAACATAGGAGAATATCTATAGGAACTTGGGTTGAGTGCTGATTTTTAGATATGACATCTGAGGTACTATCCATGAAAGAAAGATTTGGAAAACTGGATTTCATCAAAATTAAAAATTTCTATTCTTCCAAAGACTTCTGTCAAAAGAATGAAAAGATGTAGCAGAGACAGAAAGTAAATATTTGCCAAAGTCATATCAGATAAAGTACTGTTATTCAAAACATAGAAAGAATTTTTAAAACTCAACAATAACAAATCAAATAACATGACCAGACACCTCACCAAAGAATATGTACCCCTGGCAAACACATGACAAGGTGTTCTACATCACCTGGTATTAGGGAAATGCAATGAAAATCACAGGGGGCTGCCTCTACACGCCTGAGATGGCCAAAATCCAGAGCACTGAAAATACGAAATGCTGGCCAGGATGCAAAACAGCAGGAATTCTCGTGGTGAAAGGGCAAAATGGTGCAGCCACTTGGGAAGACACTTTGATAGTTTCTCCCCAAACTAAACATCCTCTTACTATGTGACACGGCAATCTCACTTCTTGGCCTTTACCCCAAAGAGTTTAAAACGCATGTCCACAGACAGACCTGTGCATGGATGTTTACAGAAGCGTTATTCATAATTGTCAAACCTTGGAAGTAACCAAAATTTCCTGCAGTAGCTGAATGAATAAACAAATTAGTGCTACCACTGGACGACGGAATATTATTATTCAGCATTAAAAAGAAATGCCACGTAGACGGAGGAAGCTAAAATGCACCTTACGAGGTGAAAGTTCCCAGTATGGAAACGTTAGCCCTGCGTGATTTTAAGCAGATGATGCTTTGGACAAGGCAGAGTATGGGAGCAGTAAAGAGGTCAGTGGTTTCCGCAGGAGGCGGAGAGCAAGGGATGAACAGGAGGGGTACAGAGTTGTAAGCAGTGAAATACTCTGTCCTCTGTAGTGGTGGACTTGACCTGAGCCAGCGCCATCAGCATCCCGGGGTCCAGCTTGCAGTCAGCCTGTCATGGGACTTGTCAGTGTTCGTAACCATGTGAGCCAGTCCCCTAATAAATGCCCTTTCACGTACCTTATTCATTCTAACTATGAATAAATGACCTTTGATACCTTATTCATTCTGACTCTCTGAAGAACTCTGATGAATACAATGTTTAAGATATTTTTGGAATTGGGGCACTTGAGACATGAAATGATATAGTTTAGGGAAAAGGAATATTCGTGACAAAAATACAATATTGATACGTTTTGTAATAACGCTTTTTTTTTTTTTTCGTGATGGTTAATTCTATGTGTCAACGTGACTGGGCTAAGGGATACCTAAATACCTGGTAAAACACTGTTCCTGGGTGTGTCTGTGAGGAAGTTTCTGGAAGAGGTCAGCATTTGTGTCAGACTGAATGAAAATCAGCCCTCAGCAACGTGGGCGGGCACTGTCCAATCCAGCCAGGCCTGCTTAGAACAAAAAGGTGGAGAGAGGGTGTATTTGCCTCTGTTGGAGCTGGACATCTATTTTCTCCTGCCCTCAGAAATCGCCCAAGTTCTCAGGCCTCTGGACTCAACTGAATTACACCCACCGCTTTCCTGGTTCTCTAACTGAAGACTGCAGATCGTGGGACTTCTTGGAATCCGTAATGCTGTGAGCAAATCTCTACATTACATTGGATCAGTTCTGTTTCTTTGGAGAACTTTGACTGATATGCTTGATTTGTGACATTCGAAGTGTCTTAGAGAGCTGCTTCATTTAATATCCTGAAGTTAGAGAAACTTCGCCTAAAGGAATTTGAGAATCTATTTTAGTGTGAGTGACTTCTTAATATTCATATTTCATTTTTCTATCTTAAAAAACTGTTAATATTTAAGCCATTCACAATGTGATTTACTTTGTTGTATTGGTTTTCAACACAACATGAAGATTTTAAACATAACGTAAATAAGAACAGGTCAATAGATGATACATCTAATTCATAAATAAGGGAGGAATTATTCAATGTAGTAATTAAATAATATTTTTTTGTATAGTCTTATGCAATTTGGCATGAGATTAATCTATTAAGTGACGTTTTCAAAATAATTGATAGTTTATTATTCTATTTAATGTGACTGATTTGAACGGTTCATTAGCTGGAATATGACCATTGTTTTTCCAAAGACTCAGGGTACTTTGTAATCAAGTTGTGCTTATTCATTGGTGGAATCACGTTCATTACACCTTCCACAGTCATCAGATAGTCACTGCATAATAAAAACATTTTTGAATACAGGGGTACATATGTGTATGTATTGTAACAAGTAGGTAGTATACAACGGCTCAAGCCCAGAATTTATACGGCTTCAATGCTTCTTAATCCTTTTTTATTCAATCTTTATTAATCTAGGGCTTTTGGACAGTGACAGGGGTATGTAAACAAAATAGCTTACAGGAGTTTCTGTATGGTTTTTCCTATTAGACTCCTTATCTGTGCCTACGCCCTTAAATTCCTTTGCTGAAAAAGCTTCCCTAATCTTTAAATGCTCTGTGGAGGCAGAGGTCAGGAAAAGTAGAGATAATAATTGAACAGTAAATGAAAGTCAGTACCAAAAGGTAGCCTGGAATTCTGTCTAACTATAAAATTGAAACAAAATGGTAACAACATAAAAATCCTCAGGCAAAGAAAAACTGGTAGGAGGTAGAATAACTGAGTCTCACTAGCAGGGGGAGAGAGACCCTGAAGACCCCCCCCCAAGTGAGTGTCCAGGGTGAAGGGTCCCATTCTAATAAAGCACTTTATCACACAGAAGCTAATTTATGGTGTCATCTTCCTACAAAGGACAGTCATAGTCTCAAATACTTGCTTACCGAGGTGCTAACAGTAGCCCAGCGCATTCATCCTCATGCCGAACCAGATCTCACATGGCATTTCATGAAGACGCACTCAAATTAAAGTACTATGTTTAGAGAAAAACAACCTTATTAACTTATTATCATGCACATTGACAAGACACTTTCGAGTTTATGGTTTTTAAGTTAACGAGTTCTCTAGAATAGTCACCTGGCTGTTAAGAATCCCAGCCACAAAATGTGTGTTTGCTTTTCCAATTGTAGCATTTATTTAAAAAGTGACTACCACTATAACACATCTCAGAACACCGAACAATGTCGTGTTTCAGAGTGTTGAGTCCAGCTGTTCTGCTATTGTAAAAAAATCTTACAGACGTGCGGTTCCCGTGATTTCCACCTACTATTTTAGCCGAGCTTCGTTTGTTTCTCAGTTTCATCTTTAAAATGAGATTTTAGAAATACGCCTGCCGAAGCTAACTTTGTACTTAGTGTGACTACAAAGTTGAACTTGTATAGAATTATCTTCCCGGATACAGTGATGCAGGTTTATCTACACGTCCCTCCTGCTTTACACACTGCCTCTTTTCTTTGACTTAAACACTGCATATTTTCTAACTGAGCCATAATGACACCTGATTTCTCACCCATCACAGAATACAACATTTAATAGATACAGAAAGTCCTACAATATGAATACTCCAATGTCGTAAACTGTCCCCACTGGGCGGTACCGGCATTGAGATTGACTTATTTTTCTGTTGTATCAGAATCTCTGTTAACAAATCAGTGCCGCCCCCATCACCACTCCCCACACATCTGTATTTTCCTTTTCATTGACGGTCAGCCAGCCTGATGACTATGCTTTCCAGAATCCCTGACAGCAGGTTCCTACACTTGTTTCTGCCAACGAGAGGCATTTTGGCAGAATTTAGGAGGGTAAGCCAAGTGGAAGTCATGGCTGCTCTTGGGACAGGCCTCAGGTTTCTCAGCCCACTCCCACCCTCCCAGCATGAGAACACCAGGGGCAGTTCTGTATGACTCCTTCTGTCTCCGGGTTTCTGAAATGAGCCGCCGAGTGCTTTGCTCCCCCACCTGCCCCACTGATTGTACAAGCTTCTGAGTCCCTGTGCAATACTGCCTTCTATTTAAATGCCTAAAGGAGTTTCCCATCTTCTGTCAGAATTATGACTAAAACAGCCATAGATAAAGCCACCTGATCTAAGTTCTGTTTTGTTTTTAGAATTGATTTTATGGGATATATTACAAACACGAGTGGGCTGAAAAGTACAGACCTGTTGAAGATTTCTGATATATATTGTCCAAGAAGCTTTTAGAAAATCGTCGGTAGTTTCATCAGCTCCACAACTTAGTAAAGAGTAGTGACCGTCCCTGCATAGACGTCACTATATATTGGTGTGGAAAAGTTTTTGCTAATTTTTTAACATAGGTTTGAAAGGTAGATATAAGTGTGCTTCTTTAAATCTGCTTTACGTGCTATTTTCTGTTGGTAAATGCAAGTATTTAACAAAGAAAGAAGTTTATGAGTTGAACAACCTTTTTTATAATGTTTATTCTTTCTCTCTTAGCTCTTATCACCAAGGGTTTTCATATACAAGTTTAAAAACTCACTCTAAGCACGCTTCTTTTAAAATATTTTAATTATTACAGATACAGAGCAGTTGTACCTATTTCTGGGACACGGGAAATTTTGACGTGAGCGTACAAAGTGCAATGATCCAGTCAGGGTGATCAGGATATTCAATACCCAAGCATTTATAATTTCTTTTCATTAGGGACATTCCAGTTCATCTCTCTGAGTTATTTGCACTATACAATAGGAATTTTTTTCACGTTTTTCAATAGTCTGGAAAGATATCCATAACAAGGTTGGTCTTTTCCTTGTAAAGCTGACAATACTTGAAGCTATTTGAATCTTGTCGAACTAAGAGAGTGAAACAGACTCCCATGTTTCATCTGCACTGATTTATACCCTTTTCTCAATTCCTATGTGAATTTTAGGAGAGGTTACTGAGCTTCCCTGAGTTTCTCTCCCACTTAATTTCCAGGGATGGGGCAGAGACTATGAGTAGATGCCACAGGCTGATTCTCCCTCCCCTAACCTGCGCCTCCCGGCAGCATTATTCAAACCATAATCTACGGAGGAGGCTGTGTTACCAACATCTCTCAAGTCTGTGTCATGGAAGAAATTAGGATAAAATAATTCTCAGGAATATAATAATTGACTATGAGATTAAAAAGAAATTGGGCCTAAGATTTTAAAGAAAGATCAAGAAAATTAAAAAGCTTTTATCATCATCATCCCTGTTGTCCAAGAAGATAATATATGTGCCTCCAAAATTCTAGAAATCCAACAGAATTCATGTCTGGGACAGGGCTACATTTATTTAAATTCTAATGAGACTAGAATAGAATAATAATAAAATTAAAGATCCCTGAAGAAATTAAAGAAAAAAAAGTTGCTCAGTACTGCCCAAGAGTAGAGCCAGCAAATCAGTCATGTTTATTATTGCAAAAATGTGGCAGATATAGAGTAGGCCTCCACTTGTATGCGGACATTTTTGGAAAAAGGCATCAGACCCTCAAATCACCTTCCCACATACCAGCTGATAACGGAAATCATGATAGCACTCGGCTTCTCTGGCTCTTGAATGTGAACATTCCTTTGGCGAGTCAGCAGTTAAGCTATTTTTCTACTTTTTATGTCCCTCCCCAATTTTCTAAAATATGTAAATACCAACACACTCACATACCCTCCAGTTGAGAATACTTCAATCACGCACACATCTCAACCATTCAATTTCGGGAGCTTCTATTTTACAGTTTATTTTACAAAGTCAAACACACAAAAATGAAGACTTTTTTCTTTTTCCATACAAATGTAAAATTATATTATTTTATTGAGTTTCCTTTATAGAATGTCTCATTCTAACCTCACGCCCAGGAATTCCTGGACACACCTCTCTTCACAGACAGAGGACATGTGTGTTAGGAGATAATTCTCCAGGACTCTGTTGCATCTTCACACTTGTGATAAGAAATGTGGGTGACCTTTTATTCTGGACTTCATTGTTTAAGGATATTTGTATAGCGGACAGCCTTGGAAGACAGAGTTGGTGGCATCAGCCTGAGCAGAGTGAAAGTGGGTGTGCTGTCCACTTAACAAAGATGACTGAGATAATGCCCTCTGCCCCGCGCCGGGCAGCTTTACCTGGTTGCAGACCTTTGGAAAAGGCTGAGGTTTCCTAAGTTTGAAGCCCTCCTCCTGAAATGGTCCCCACTGGGTGGATAGACTCTTTGTGAATTAGGGCTCAGGGAATTCAAATATTCTATCCACTGCTGCTCCTATGAGTGACAAACATCCTTTTTCGGTGATGTGGAAGCCATGTCGTTGGCAGCATCTGTGGGTCTTGGTAGGAGTCGGCAAACTTGTTAGTCTGTAAACAGGGTAGAATCTCAGCTGCTCACAGATCTTGAAGTAGCTCTGTCTACATCAGAGTTCTTCTTGAGAGCTGGCTGTCTCCAGGGGGACAGGAAAGAAACAGGTGTGAGGAGCTCGCTGGGTGGCAGAAACACAGAGAAAGGGGCACCGCAGTGGAGATCGCAGGGTCCAGAGAGGATGGGCCCCTTCGCAGCGGAGCCTGGCCCCACCTGCTGGCCTCGCTCCATTCTCCTCTGTCACCCTGAACGCGGCTGAAGGTGATTGAATGACTTCCCCTGAGTATAAACCAGCCCTCTTAACATTTGTTTATATTAGTTCTTATGCCAACCCACTCCTGCAAATTAAAAATAAGATAATCATCTATAATTGACTCTGCATTTCTTAAGATGATGAAACAATGTTTTTTAAAAAGAAAAGAGAATTTGGAACTAATTTTCTAACTTCTCCGAAGTGTTGAGGCTTTCCTGGGTGCCTCTGTAAATCCCTGCTTCCCTCAGGGCAGGCACATGCTGCAGTTACAACAGGCAAACTCCATTTCTCTAAAGAATCTCAATATTCATCCACAATCTCTGAGGGACTCATTTAGCTAGCAGTGAAAAACAACGGAAAAAATGCCACGAAAACACTCCATCGTGAAAAAAATACTCTATTCAATCAGAACTTTTAAAAAGGCCTCAGTTGCAGAAAATGCACATAATGTAAATAAAATCCATTTAAAAGTCAGCAGGAGACAGTTATGTGTTTGAATAATTGCCAAATGAGTTTGAAACATAGTATACTATTAATATTTCAGCTTTCATAGCACGTTACCTGAAAATGAAAGTTTCACATTTCTTAATGTCTGTCATTTGAGCTGAATTTATTTTCATGGGGCTTCTTGCTGTGGGATTTTAATACTCTTAATTACATAGATTAATAGCCCTGATGCTATAAGGAGTGCCTGTTTCTTATAACATGATGCTAAAACCTTCTTCAGTCAGAGAGCACCATTCCAGACTGTTTCTCTTTCTGCTTGAATTCTGGCTCCATTCTGGATAATCAGAATCACTTATCTCTTCATTCATTTAAACTTGTAAATCTTTCAAAAGTACACTACTGTAGTTTCTTGTAAAAAAAAAAAAAAAAAGGTCATTTCAATGCATTAAAGAATCTTTCCTTGATGAATAACGATGATTCTGAGTTTCAGAATTCCCGTCCCAAATTATCCCTAGGCATTACTAAATGTATAAAGTATAGAGGTTTGGACGGCTTCTGTGTAACATAAAAGTTTGTTTAGTAAACAACAAAACAATAGCCATGGTAAAATTCAGAAATTGTCTTTCTTCTTTGTCTCCAAATAAAAATAGCAAACAAACAAAAGAAACCACTTAAATAATGGACCCTAGGAACTCACCATGCTGGTTATTTGCCTGGCTAAGTTTCACTCACAGCTTCTTTTTTAGATAATATTAAAACATTTTATATATTCTATTTTATGAATAGGTTTTAAATATAGATGATACTTTAAAAGTAGATTATAAAACAGATTTATGAATAGGTCTTAAAATAATAAAGTTTTACCTTTGTCCTTAGTCCTTATGAACTTTTAAGAAAGCATTTTTAAAGAATAACATGAATATTTCAAGTATTTAGCATACAAATAGTATATTTCTGTTTCTGAGGTAGTTTTTGCATGGGTCTTTTAAAATAATACTTTCTGCAAAATCTTCAAATAATTTAAAGTTTAGAGCTCTAAACATTTGGGGACAATTTTAGAGAAAAAAAAAAGTAACTAAAAAATACTAAATTACCTTACCATACTGAATTACCTCACCAACTTAGGAGACACATATTTTAATAAAGATTTTTTTAGAACAAATATGGCAATATTAAAGTAAATGTTTAAATACACATATATGTTTTTGAGACAGAGTCTCACTCTGTTGCCCTAAGCTAGAGTGCCCTGGTGTCACAGCTCACAGCAACCTCAAACTCCTGAGCTCGAGTGATCCTCCTGCCTCAGCCTCCCTCAGTATCTAGGATTACAGGTGTAAGCCACTGTGCCCAGCTAATCTGACAAGGTCAGACAATTAAGTTCATAAACTCATCCTATGATCATCAGATAGCCCAGGGTGGTACTTCAAAGGTGACTATAGTGATATTCAGCAATGAAGATGCATTTGAAAACTTAATTGTCTGATTTCATGTATGTTAGAAGAACTGGTAAAAATATGTACATTTTAAAAATTGCTTAATCACATCAAATTTTCTATTCCCTGTAAAGTATCATCACATATTCTAGACCTCCTGAGAAAACCCATCCATTGACTTGCCAATAGCAGTGTAGACGAGGGTGAATTGGGTACTTTCTTAGCTGTTTCTTCTCTCCCCTCCCCTTGTCCATCTCCACCTCCCATATTTATATTATTAATAAGAGACGTAGCATTACTTCCCTATCTCTTCTCCGGACATAGGAGCAGCAATTAGCAAGTCATCTGCCAGAGGACGCTGGGAGGTAGTGCTGAGCTGAGCGCCCCGAGTCTTGGGAGCCTCACCCTGTATATTCCTGACATCATTCAGTGGCTGCTCCTTCACGCCCACATCCTTCTGTAATTTGCGATACTGCCGGATGTGACCGAGATAGTTGCATTTGCAGCTAGCTGTAGGGTTGGCTGGTTCCAGACGACCAATTCTCAAGTGGGCATGAAAGACAGCCAGGAGCACTTCAGGGAGTTTTATTCCTTTGTGTTGAGACAGGGGCACGCGTTTGCATTCTTCACTCAGCAAGAGATGGAAACGGGAGTTTGCATCCAATTTCCCTCAGTGTTCCTTCATCCCAAGGCTTCAAATGTTTTCTATCACACTAATTCATCCTCTGGACATGTCTCAGAAAAGGGGAAGTCTTTGTTATTTTTGCTTCTTAGAAAATCATAAAAACAAACCATGGTCCTGAAACTCCCATTTTCCAAACTAGATTTTACTTTTAGCAAATTCAGCACACGTTTGCCAGGTGGCCCTGAGGCTACTATCTGCAGAAGAATTTGCTCCGCACATAGTTGTTGTTTTAATTTGAATTGGTAACTATGAATTAAAAACAAAAGAGATTTAAAGTTCACATATTAGTTTGCTTGCGCTGCCAAACTAAGTATCACAGTTGGGTGGTTTAAACAACAGAAGTTAATTTTCTCAACACTGCTGAGACCAGAAGACTGAGATCCAGGTGTGGTGGGCTGGTTTCTTTCGATGTCCTTCCCCTTGCTGTGTAAGTGGCCTCCTCCTCCCTGTATCGTGAATCTTTGTCCTAATCAAGGACTCCAGTTTTACTGGCTTGTGGCCCATTCATATCTCTTCCTTTTAACTTAATCATTTATTTAAAGATTTTTATCTCCAAATATAGTCTAATTCTTGGGTACCTGGGATAGAGCTCCAACCCCCCTTCAATGTAAATGTCAGGGGAGACAATTCAATACGTAACATCCCGAGAGCTGGCTCTTCTCAAAACAACTCAATACCGGGTAGGCCCCAGCTTTTGTTTCCCACATTGTTGTTCTCATGATCTTTCTAAATCTCATTATTTCCTTAAAATTATTTCAGCTTTCCTCCTTGCCTTCCAGCTGATTCCTGAGCAGGGAATGGGAGTCCCTGGGTCTCCTGGCCTCTGCCCCTTTCTTTCCCTCCTCCCCTTTGCCTGATTCAATCTTTTTGCCTGAAATGTTCTTTCCTAGATACCCTTCACTCAACTTATTCCCTGGCTCACTCTTGTTTCTGTATCAAAACTGTCACATTACCGTCCCCTAGAAGAGTTTCCATGAGCTCCAGCCCAGGTTGTTGACACTGTGTAGTCTCCAAGTGCACTTGGTGTGCGGGATGTTGGGGTGTCTCCAAATCACGACTCTTTTAGAAATGTCCTGAAATAGTTTAGTTGTCTGCTGCCCCACCAGAGTGTGACTCCTTGGGGACTGTATCTCCCTTCTCTATGCTCCCAGGGCCACCTCCTGTACACCTGGAAAGCAAGGGCTTACTCTGTGTGTGTAGAGAGACAGATATTTTTGTTTTCTTTCTTTTTTAAAAAAAATAGAGTCTTACTCTGTCCCCCGGATAGAGTGGCATGGTGTCATAGCTCATAGCAACTCAAAGTCCTGGGTATGAGTAATCCCTTGCTTCAGCCTCAGCAGTAGCTGGGACTATAGGCAATTGCCACAATGCCTGGCTAGTTTTCTATTTTTAGTAAAGATTAGACAGGGTTTCACTCTTGCTCAAGTTGGTCTCAAACTCCTAAGCTCAAGCAATCCACCCACCTTAGCTCCGAAAGTGCTAGGACTACAGGTGTGAGCCACCATACCCGGCCTTAATACATATGGCCTTAACATATATGCTTTGAACAAGCTAATAAATACATGAATGGATGGATTCATACAGCACCTTGCCAGCAGCTGTCATTCTCAGCCGGTTCTAAAGGCTTACACAGACCTTAGTTTGAAATTCAAATTACTGCCAACTTTTAGCTATTATTAACTTGGACAAGTTTCTTAATTGC
>CAUYQV010104144.1:0-14414 GCA_963574575.1 Galagoides demidoff | reverse complement strand
AACCTGTGGGTTGCAACCCCTTTAGGGGTTGACTGACTCTTTCACTGGGTTGCCTAAATACATCCTGCATATTATATATTTACATTACAATTCATAACAGTAGCAAAATTACAGTTATGAAATAGCAACGAAAATAATTTTACCATAAGGACACTTGCACTAGACTGTTTATTGTAGCTCAATTTACAATAATCAAAATGTGGAAACAGTCTAAACGCCAACCAACCCAGGGATGGATTAACAAGATGTGGTATATTTATACCATGGAATACTATTCAGCCATTAAACAAGATGGAAACTTTACACCCTTTGTATTAACCTAGATGGAATTGGAACACATTATTCTTAGTAAAGCATGACAAGAATGGAGAAGCATGAATCTTATGTACTCAGTTTTGATATGAGGACAATTAATGACCTAGTACATGGTGGGGCGTGGGGGGGAGGAGAGAGCAGAAAAAGGGGGAGGAGGAAGAACACAGAGAGGGAAGGAGGGAGGTGGTGGGAGAAGGGAAGAGCAAAGAGAGGGAAGGAGGGAGGGGTGCGATCAAGGTGTGTGACACACCTTTTGGTGGCAAAACACAAGTATAAGAGGACTTTACCTAACAAATTCAATCAGTGTAATCTGTTTACTTGTACCTTCAATGAATCCCCAACAATAAAAAAAATAAAAGCAATGCAGGTGGCTCCTGGGAGGTGTTGGTTAAGACAGTAAGAGAGAAAATGAAATGACCCAGATACCAGGGTGTTCCCACTTTTGCCCTAACCTCCCAGCTCCCCTGGGCCAACTTCCATGGGTGGACAGGTGTGGTGAGGCCCTGTGGGTGCTCCTGAGTCCAAACTGCCACCACGATTCTCTTCAGGAGCATGCACATCTGCTCCTGTTCCTGGCCTTCAAATAGGGAGAAAATGCTATCCTTGGTACTCAAGGCATCCACAGTCTGACAAACTATCCTTATCCCTATCGCACACCGCCCACCACAGAACTCTTTAGATTCTTCCAATGCACTCCTTGCATTTGGTTCTCATCTTCTACCTCCCTTTCCATCTATCCTCTCCCTCAGCTCCTGGATTATTTATTTTGACTAATTTTTGTTGCCTGGAGCCCTTACTTATGCAGGCAAAATGATGCCCCCCCCCCAAAGGTGTCCATGCTCTAGTCCTTGGAACCTGGAAACATGTTGCCTTACATGGTAAAAGAAATTTTGCAGGTGTGATTAAGGTTATGGACATTAAGATAGGGAGGTTATTCTGGATTATCCAGTTGGGTTCAACTTAATTACATAAATCTTTAAAAGCAGAGAACCTCCTTGTTATGATCAGAGAAGGAGAGAGGGCAGCATGAGAAAGACTCGCCTCACCATTGCCAGCTTTGAAGATAGAGGAAGGGGCTGTGAGTTACTGAGTTCAGGCAGCCTCAAGAAACCAGAAAAAGCAAGGAAACAGACTCTCTCCTGGAGCCTCCAAAAAGGAACTCCACATTGCTGACGTCTTAACATTTGCTTAGTGAGACCTTTGTCACACTTCTGACCTAAAGAACCATAAGGCAGGGTCTCACTCTATCACCAGGCTTCTATGCAATGGCATGATTATAGCTCACTGTAACCTTGAACTCCTGGGGTCAAACAACCCTCCCTCTTGCTTTGCAAGTAGCTACGACTACTAGAATGTGCTACCATACTACTGCACTCTGCTGTAGTGAACAACCGTGGATATGCATTTTTGTGCAGTTGGAGAAAGAAATAAGCAAAATAAATTATTGGAAGAAATGTCTAGGTTAGTAGAGATTCACATTTTAATCTTTGATGCATTCTGCCTAATTGCCTTTAAAACTTTCTCCCAACTTACCCCCTTCCAATTAGGTATATATTTCCTCATCATCTCACCAGCATTAAACTTTATCAATGTTTAAAAGTGAAAACAAAATTAAAGAATTACACTGATGCCATGGTTAGTATCCTAAAATATAATTTCATATTACATACTTCATCGAAACAAGCAAGGGAAAGAAACTCAAGCTGGGAGTCTCTGGGTTTTTTTTTTTTGTTTTTGTTTCTTTTTGTTTTTTGAGAAAGTCTTACTCTGTCTCTGTCACTGTGGGTAAAGTGCTGTGCCTCACAGCCACCTAAAACTGGGCAGCTCAGATGATCCTTTTGCTGCAGCCTCCCAAGTAGATGGGACTATAGGTGCCCATCACAACACCTGGTTATTTTTAGTAGAGACAAAGTCTTGCTCTTGCTCAGACTGATCTAATTCATGAGCTCAAGCAATTCCCCCCACCTTCACCTCTCTAGCATTATAGGCTGAGCCACCTCTCTACGCTGAAAGTCTCTGTTATTGAGATCATCCATTTTTTGAAAATATAAAACCAATGCATGTATACAATATAGCCCTCATTTCTAGCAAAAATATTAATATGGAAGCAAGTAAGTACTATAGAAAATAAAACTGTAAGGGGAAGTTACATTAAACAAGAAAACTATATCTTTTTCCTGGATTTTGGTTTTATAGTCTTGTCTGATTGGTTGGTTTGCTCTATGTTTTTCTTATAATAGAGCATGGTGACAGTGATTTTAACCTCAACTACTGTGATTTCCCAATTCCAGGAACAACCCTTATTTTCTTCTCTTACATATCCATTATATAACCAAGTTTTCTTTTCCCCTCTTTAAGTAAATCTCGGATAATGTTTAAAACATACACACAAATTTAACTGCTAATATGTGCATTTACCACAAAAGCACATCCGAGCACACGGAAAACATATTTTCTTTGGGAATAATCATATAATCACTTTTGTACACACATTTGTACTTTCTATACTTTTAGACCATTAATTTTGTTAAAATAAAATTAAAACTATGAATACTTACAGAGATTTATAGTATTTCATTAATTGAAAGCAGAGATGCTGTATAAATTGCAAAATAGGAAATTTCACCTTTACTATATTTTTTTAATCCCTTTATCTGTCACTTCTCTATTATTGTTTTAATTAAGTTTTAAATGCTCTTCCTACTGTTTTGTCAAGCTGTTTGTTACTAGTGCTCACTTTCCTTAGTTAGCTTTTCCAAAACACAGACTTTTAACATACTTAACTTACATTTGTTGACAAATATCTCAACATTCAAGGATTTTTTGATAGGACAAAATTTACCCATTAAAATTTAAACATTCAAATTCTAGTAAGCAAGAAATAGATAAGGGCTTCTGAAAGGAGGGAGTCCTCGAAATTCATCACGTTATGTTGTGAGTGAATTAAATCTTCACAGTGAAATTTATGATTCTAACAGTCTCTCTCCTTCAAGAAATGTGGAAATTACATTCAGCAATTTACAAAATTGCCATATCTTTAAAGGTTAATTTAATAATATTTTAATGATGCATGAGAATTCATGTTTCTATGCCTAGCCATACAATCACAAACTGTATAATTTCGATGACCTTTATAAATGAAGTTGGTTGATAAATAGGCAAAATTAATAATATGGTCAAATCAATATATGTTGATGATGATGACAGTTGCAGTGATTGGAACAACAAGCTAGTTTTCCTATCTCAAAGATCCTACTTTATAACTTGACATTCTCAAGAGGTAAATAATGCATGCTGTTTCCTCTATATTTTTATTACAGACAGAAGTCCAAGCAGGAAATTAAATGTAGATTCTTTAAGTGATGAATTGTGTAAACATTTATTACATTTTCATCTGAGTAAGACAGCTAAGCTGACCTATTTTTACAAGGATCATATAAAAGAACATAAGGCAATAATTGTGTATGAATCCAATGGCTCCATCTGTCTTTATGATCTCTTTTTCCATTGGCTTCATGTGGAACTTACTGGTGGCTAGGGTCAGTAGTGCACATTGAAACTTGATTAAAGTTGTAGATTTGGAGATGAAATAGCAAGACTGTTTTAATCTTCCCAAACTTGACATCACAAACTTCTAAACAATTAATGCTACTGCCTGGATGGCTGCATGCCTCTATAGTTTCTCTTTCTACTGTACCAGATTTTAATCGACTTTCTAGCATGTGACTTTGGGCCATTTACCTCACTTTACTGAGCTACCTCTTTCTGGGCTTATATGATATAGACTGATGGTACTATTTATCTCTACAATACTTTTGTGAGGATAAAAGAAGTGTACTTAGAGGCACACATGAGGAATTTAACAAATGTTATTATCTGACCTCCTTGCTCCCCTCATTACTGCAAAAGCAAAGATTGAATCTACCCGTTGATTTTATTAGAAGTGCATTGAGTCATATTTTGACTGATTCATAGAGTATGAATATTATTATTACTTTAATGGAAAAATAAAATCTTAACTTACAAACATGGACTTGTATTTATATTTTGTTTTGGGCAATAGACTTTTTACCTGAGAACATACATACATCTAAGTGCAATTATCTTCAATAAAAAGAAGTTGATTCTGCAAGCTACATTGCTTAGTATTCATTGATTGATTATTTATTTCTTCATTTTCTTAGGGAACAATTTAATCACTAAGTATAAGGTGGTATTTACAGAGTATTACCAGCAGAGAGGATTGGGAAATCAATACAGTATTAATTTCCTTAAATTTAAATTCCTTTAAAAATATTCTGTGTTTTTAAATTCTCATTATTTTGTTTATATTGCATCATATATGCTAACCCACTATCATTTCTTATCTAATTGATTGGGTTTACATGCCTAATTGTAATACCAGATTTTTGATACTGGATTTCCAGGCTCTTGGTCTCAACGATTTGATGAATGAATCAACGGACCACAGGATCAACAGTATGGTTAAGTTTTATTCAATAGGTATTACAACTCTCACAAAGAGCCAAACCTCCTTGCAGAGCAGGACACAAGTGTTACAGCTCTTACAAAGAGCCAAACCTCCTTGCAGAGCAGGATATAAGTGTTACAGTTGTTGCTCTTCTGCTCTCTCTCCCTTGGAGTTCTGCAGCCATCTGCGCTTGGGCTTTCTGCTTAGGGGCTGATACAGGGGAGTTGTCTAATGAGCTTTCAGGGCCTGAAAAAAGAACAATTAGGAGCAGGTTTTGAAAATGGACCAATCAGGGATGCACTGGAGGAATCCCCAGTGTCTTCCCCTGCTTGTGTCCAGTTCCTTTGCCTATGATCCAGCCTCCTCCAGCGTCCTCCAGCCTGCTGGTTCCTCTGCCAGCTGCTGCCACCGACACCACCAAGGCAGAGGCAGCAGGTCCTCTAGCCCCACTTGGCTGAGCTGACCTGGGTACCACTTGTCCTGTATCAATTGGTTTGTTCCCATTTTTCCTTTGGTTTATTTTTAATAATACTTGAGAATTACCCTCCTTAATGTATTGGGTCACGGTCTCTCTATCTTTCAGGAATTAGTAGAATCTGTAGAATCTCTGTACCTGATTTGATTCAGTGTTGTTAATTTTAATAAAATGTTATTTCCTTTTGATCAAGGTCACATTCAAAATATTTAGCTGACTATTTTAATTTCCATTTCCAGCCAGATATTTTCCCTTTTCTAAATTTTCCAATGTCTATACCAAGTTCAATTAGTAAATATTTTGTAACAATTCTCAACTTTAATGCAATTGATTGACTTCATTTCCCAGATCCTTGTTTTTGTAAGAGATTATGCCAATGGCATTTTTTTATTGCTAAATTAGCAAATATTTGATTAACATGTGTCACCAGATTTCCTTCTGCCTGTCTTCTCATTAGATATTTTTGTTTTAAGACAAGAATAATACCTAAGGTATCACTCTTTATAATTATTTTCCTGTGTTTAAAATATATTCATATAATACAGAAAATATGTCTCTGATAAAAAGGGAGCTAATACTAACTTACTAAAATTCAAGGATCTACAACCAAATAAATCTCATTTGCTAGGGCCACTTAGATTTTGTAAATCAAGATATAATGTACATCAGAACATTATGAATCTAGTGACTCATTTCTGTGATCATTTGTCTTCTAAAGAAGGCCTCTTGTGTCTTTAAAATAGTGGCTGCAATGAAACATGCATGCCAGTGAAATGGGCTCCTTTTAAAACCTCTTTTCTTCAACTCTTGAAGGAATTGACAGCATTCCCTGCTTATTCAGTTGACTACAAAGTAACATGTTGCTAAATTCCCTGCACGCCACCCATTGTAATTCTGACCTCATGGGACATAAAGAGTGCTATGTAAGAGGAAGCAAGAAGTATCTGAAACACATTCATGTATTGCCTCTACTCAAACACATGCTCCCTTGTTCAACAGGACTTCACTTACAAAATGTAAATTCAAAAATAAAATCATTAAGAATTTCAAGAAGGCTATTGATGTGCAATAAATCAAGTGTGGGGTTCTTTTGAACATGGAGTCCTATGGGACAATGACTTTGAGGGTTGATGTGAGATTTCCCCCATCAACCTTTGAGCTTTTCTAGGCCCACTCAAACAGACTTTTTCTCTCCAGACTGCATTCTTTAAATATAAGTCAGACAGGAAAAAGTAGTATTGTCAATGTTTCATGTAAACCCCTTCTGGAATGGACTTCCTGTCACTTTTTCTGGGAGCTAGAGGAATTGCATTAATTTGTTAATACCCTCATTCAATTGCTAATCAACATTAAAGTCTGTCAAGGCATGGCCAAGTGTAATTCCAAACACAGTATAAAACTCTTAGATGAAAAACTTATGGGGAGGATTTCCCACTTGGGTGTCTCCCTCCCCACTCCCACTAGAGGCTCTGATGCCTTTCCTTCTCTCTATTGCTTTCTATCTAAGAAATTCTACCTTATCAATTATCTTATGTGCCATAGGTTCATTATTCAAATCTCTGAGACCAAGGACCTACTACAGAAAGAAATTCCCTTAACATATTTGATCATGAATCTGTGTTCATTTTCAAGGAGGTTGGAGAAAGGATAGGAGAAAAACAAAGGACTTTTTCATCAGCTCTTTTTTATGGACATATCCCAGAAGCTGTCATATAGTGTATGTAGTCAATCCCAGTGGCCAGAACTTGGGTATGTGATTGCAAGTAGCTGCAAGGGAAGCTGAGTAGTGTTGTCTTTATTTGCAGGCATCCACACACTAAGATAAAGATCATAGCTTTGGAGGCTGGTGACAGTCTTTTCCATAAGATTTCCTAGCACTACAATAGAAGGAAATTAGTGAAAAGTGAAATTCAGGTTTTCATTAGAGGATTATTTTATAAATAGCTTCCAAAAAAAAAAAAAAAAAGAAAAGAAAGAAAGAAAGAAAGAGTTTAGTGAATATTAACTTCCCAACTGAAGGTTGCATATTAGAAACAAAATAAAACAACTAGGTATTAAATTTTACTTTTTGGCTCAAATATCCATTTTTTTCTAAAAAAGAAATCTGCCATGTCTGATAATCTTGCCAGATGAATGGTTTAAATTCCATGCAGATCAAAAATTATACCCAATTTAAAATGACATGAGAATAATATACAGAAGATTAATTTATCTCAGATTTTCTCCAATACCATTTAGTGATTTGGTTTAAATTGTTAAAGCATCCACTATTTTACCATCACAACAATAATCTTTCTGGGTAAGTACTGTTCCCTTCATTCTTGTACTGCTGAGCTCAAGCATTATACCCTTCTTGGCCACCCATAGTGTTAGGATTATAAGCATGACCTACCTCACTCACCCAAAAATTATAATCTAAATCATAGAAACTGATTTTGGTAGATTCTATTTTCTTTTCCTTTCTTTTTTTCAGGTAAATATCAGGGTATGCACTATTGCACTTTTGGTTACATTGTATTTGGAAGGGTAAGTCCAAGTTGTAGTTAAATCCTTCATAAAGAGGTATACCATATACCCCTGCATTGTCATATACCCATACATTGTACTCATTGGATGAGAGTTTACCAGACCTCTTCCTCCACCCCCTTCCCCCTTTCTTGAATTTAATCTACTAGTTTCAAATAGTTTTGAGTACCTCGGATGCTTGCTTTTCCATTCTTGAAATAACTCCTAAGAAGAATATTCCCCAATCTATCCAGGTAAATTCAAATGATACAAAGTCTCCATATTTTATGGCTTAATAGTATTCCATGATATACATGTACCACAGTTTATTACCCTATTCATGGGTTGATGGGCACTTGGATTGTTTCCACATCTTTGGGATTGTGAAATGAGCTGATATAGATACTATCTTCTTTATTTCAAAAAAGTGAAAAGCGAGTTCAAAGTGTAAAGAGACTTGCCTGGAGCAACCTCACTATAGGCACCAGATTTGGGCTTCAGCTTCCTCCAATTGACCCCACAGTTAGAGCTTCCTATATTATACCACCCTGCTCTTGACCTTTTGCATTCTCTGGTCATCTCTGTCTGAGGTCTGAAACAAGAAGACAGAGGGTCTTATCATATCTCAACTGGGAAAGTGTGAGTTTGGTTCAAAATGTTTGCAGCTCTGCATATGTCTAGAGTGACATGTGTACTTTTGTGTGCATATGCATGAAAGTGCAGTAAGTATTGCTTTGGGGGCTACAAATAAGTTTTAGTGAGCAGATGTATTTGCAAATTGGACTATGTGAATAATGAGATCAACTGTATTAGCTTTTAAAGGTGAAACAAGGCATAATTATAGTGTTACATCACATGGCAACATAATAAAATGCCACCTGCATTTCAGTTCAAATACCAGCATATATTTCAACTTCTTTAAAAAGTATCATTAATTAGAAAGGTGTCAGTTCTCCATTGTCCTTTCAATCTTTCTCTCTCTTTTGTTTTTAATGTATGCCTGTGCATGTACACACACATCAAAATGTACTGGGAATACATTTCTCAGCACATGCATGCCTCCCTCAATTAAATATCAGACAAGGCTCAGTGCATCTGTTTGGCGCATGTTCTTTTCAGGCATGATAGTCACTTGGTAGTGAGTTCTATGAAGGAAAGGTGTGAGGAGCTGACGTTGTTTTCCAGGATATCTAACCTGGTGCTGAGAGGGAAGAGGTGCTCCTTTGAAGGATGAGTAGGAATTAATCAAACTCAAAGTAGGAAGAGCTGGGAGAGGTGGAGAATGGGAGACTCCAAACAACATGCAGATTATGCAGAATACCTTTTGGTGAGGTAAGGCTAATGTTTGAAAAAAAAAGAAGCAGCAGCAGCTGAGTGATACTGAGAGCAGAGTGCCAGACTGCAGAGAGATGGTTAGGAGCCAGGCCACGCAGAGCCCTGTAGGTCGTTATAAAAGGTGTAAAGGAAAGACAGAGTATGTTCTGAGCAGGGGGCATGCTAGTTGAATATGCTTTTTGCAAAGGTCCATCACTATGTTATATATATAAACGATACAACAAAAGTAGGGATGGATTTGGAAAAATTAATTAGAAAGTTTTTTCTGTAGATCACACATGGAATTGTGGCTACTTCAACCAACGACGAAGTGAGACAGATGAAAATTTATTTGTGTATAATCTTATTGTATTGTCATTTGAATGTAATTTAAGAATCTTTCAGAATAGAAAATATTTTTGGATGAATACTTAAATGCATTTATCAAGAAGCAGTTTTTATATTGTAAAGCTATGAGGAAATAACCAAGCAAAGGTATAAATAACGATGGCTTTAATATCAGAATATCTTTAATATCAGCGCATTGTGTTACTGATAAATGATAAGGGGAAAGGAGTCTATGGAGGAGGTAAGGTAATATAGCTAGTTCCAATCAAGATCAAGTTTTAAATTTGTAAACTAAGACTTTTATGTGTGTCATATATATGTACTTAAATGCATCTTCTCCTTACATACCATCTGGCAGAATGGAAAGCTAAATGATAGAGTCAGCCAATTATCATCATTATACCACATCGAAAAAATTAGGAATTATTATCTTAGTCTCAGGAGGGTATACTGTTTTCAACGTTAGAAGAAAAACTTTAAAATGGTAACAGTTTTATAGTCAGGTTTTTCTCCAGCTAGTTTAGGATTATTTTCCTTTAAGTATCACTAAGCCTGCTTGGCATTAGACCACCATAGGAACCTTGACAGTTCCTGTCAGATTATTAATATTTCCTGTGTTTTCACAGCAGGAGATTTAACAACCTAAAGAAGACCATGGCAGGCATGATTTCAACTCATACTGTTTTCCCCAAACTCTTTGTGCAGTGACCATGCATTCCATTCAAGACCCTAAAATAGAACATAATTCTGCCAGTATGTCTTGACAAATTGTTATTTACCGGTTAGATTTTTTTAAAAGCACCATAGCAACATGTTCTTTTTAGAATGGAAATACAGGAAGATGTCTGATTCATTGTAAAGACAAAAGCACACTCCATCTCAGTATATCTACCAGATGTTCTGTTCGTAGGCAGGAAAAAAAAAAGGCAAGTTACTGTATCCAGCTGGTTCCTAAATCATTCTGAAATTCTACCTGTCTACTCCCAAAAGATGTAAATTGGACCATAAAGAAAACAGCAGGTAACATGACTATAAATAAGGGCCCCAGAAAAACTCATATTGCAGGAAGAAGCTAATTAAAATTAGGGAAAAAATGACCATTATTTAAATAAAGTAGGCAAATTAAAATCTCTCTACAAATTTTTATTATAAGCAGTTTAATGTCCAACCAAGCAGTAAGTAATTTTCCAATTTATTGTTTCTATATTTGGTTCTTGCCAAAGATCTTACAAAAATGAGGTACAGCGATTAATTGCTAGAGGCAGTTATTTTTAAGAAATACCTAAAGTTCTGTTTTTTTAATATTACATATAAAGAGCTTCAAAGTTGCCACACCCATCCACAGAATAAAATCAAAAGCTAAACAAACTTAAAATCCATAACTCTTCTTAGATTCATTTTAGAATTGAGCTCACAAAGCACAAGACTGCCCCAAAACTGAAAAGAAAGATAGTTGGATAGAGAGAATCATAGCTTATGGGGAAAAAAAAAAAAAAAAGCCCAGGAGCAAAAGCCCACAACTAAAGCTAGAATTAATAGGAGCACAATCAACTTTAATTGACAAGTTGCTGGAGGCAAAGGGTGCATTGGACTCAGGAGGAACCCCTCCCCCATATTTTCTTGAGTTTTATTCCCAGAACCCCCACCAAGTTCTAACTATGAAGATCTGAGAAAGATCCCTTTGTGCTTCCAGCAGGAAAACAAACTATATGGAAGATAGTGCCTGTACTCAAGTTATTTTACCAGAGAGCCTAACCAAATGGGGTTTCAGCAAAGCCTAACTCTAATCTGGAGAAGAGATAACAGTGGCCTCCTCTGGGCTCTATTTTTTTCTTCTTGCTGATTTGTTTCATGTTAGTCTTTTGTCAGATGAATAGTTTGTGAATATTTTCTCCCATTCTGTAAGTTGTTTACTTACTCTTGATTATTTCCTTTGTTATGCAGAATTTTTTAGCTTAATTAAGCCCTGCTTATTTATTTTTCTTTGTTACCCTGCTTGTTTTGGGGGAGTCTTAGCCATAAATTCTTTGCTTATGCCAATGTCCAGAAGAGTTTTTCCGATGTTTACTTCTAGAATTGTTATGGTTTTAGATCTTAAATTTAAGACTTTGGAAAGGATGCTCTATTCAATAAATGGTTCTGGGAAGTTTGATAGCCATATGATGAAGAATGAAACTGGATCCCTGTATCTCACCATATAAAAATTAACTCAAGATAAATTAAGGCTTTAATGTAAAATAGTTATACATTTTTACTATTTTTCTATTAGTTATCAGCCAGGAAAGAGATAAATAGCATGCTCAGTCTATTATATCTACCATCTTAAAAGTGGAGGTATTTCCATTTTACTCAAGAAAAAAATGTCTCTACAATATAACTAAAGGTTAGCAGTATCACTTAGTTTACAAAATACTTCTACTTGTTCAACTATCTTTTTCCTTCACATCAAGTAGATAATTCCTTCTGCTCATTTAGGATAAAGGAATGAATTGATGTATTAATGAATAAAACAAAAGAATGAACTCAAGACTGTGTATGCTAATTCTAGCTCCTATGCTGTTTCTTCTATCTGATGATTTTTAATGTTCCATTCAAATCAATGAACAAAATAATTTTCCACACTGCCATCTCTAAGCCCCAAGAAGGAATAATAAATAATAGTTTATTAATTAATTATGTACAGGTAAATATTTATTAAATTTTAAATTAAATGTAAATTAAATGTAAATATTGAATGTTGATACCCTGTGATGGAGAAATCAGAGGAGAACTCCTAAAGGTCGCCATGCTAGAACATGTTTAAATGTAAACCTGTGCAAAATATACACATGCTCACATAGGAAGCCACTCACTGCAGGTATTTCAGCAAGATCCTTTAAATATGGTTCTTATCTCTTTCCACAATGTGGTATACATTTAATCCCTTCTCCCAGTGATAAAGCAACTCCACATACTCCCTCAAAGTTTCTCTTCCAGGAAATAACAGAAATATGTGAGCTAATGAGGCTTGGGATATATGAAGATCATGAGTTGATGGGTGGCCTAACATTCATTCTTCACATTTGATGTAAAGGGGACAAAAATGGAAATCCATGAGAATTTTGAGGATTTATAAGGTAAATTGTTACAAGGTACTGATTATAGACAAAGAATAATGTGTATGGAAAGCAAATGTTAATAATGTATTATAACTGTGATAGTTTGTCAATTATTTAAAGATCTTTCAGAAATAACTGGAGAAATTAGATTTCTTTAGAGCCAATGTTGATGAAACAGAAAAAATAATAGCTGGATTTAACGCTTGAAGATATATGTTTGGTTTGTAGGGCTCCTTTTTGCTAATTATTGATTCTGATATTAAGTAACTAAGCTCTCAAGTTTTGACATCCACTTCTGTGATATAACAGAAGGGTAGTACCTTACTGTCATTAATACAAAATTTAAATGTGGTGGCATGGAGGAATTTTTACAAATGTTATACATACTCTAATTTCATTTGCACTTTCATGTCAGCTAATTGAATAGACTGCATGCATGTCTCAAGAGCTGTTGACCCTTGGCCAAACCATGAAATCATGGAGATAATGATTTCTAGTCTTGTAGCATTTTTAGTAATGATAATAAAAAATTATGTATAGCACCTGAATTCCATGGTGCCTTGATTAGGAGGCAGTCAGCAATAAAACCTGAGGACACAAATACAATGTGCATCCATGACCATTTCACCATACAGACCCTCAGCACAAGCTGATTTTAGGTATCCTGGTACCAGGGTCTTTTGCTAATGGCTTAAGACCCAATGGCAATATGTATACTGTTTGATCTGACTCAGTTTTGGGAGAACCAACTGTACCTGAGAGCCATGGAACTTTTGCATACCTTTGATCCCTGGAAAAAATGCATGCCTTTATTTTATCTTGTTATTCCCTACCTTTTACTAATGATAAAGAAGAACAGGGAGTAAAAACTATTTGAATATCATGTATCCTTTCAGCACTTCAATGTCTCATGTGAATGGTATGCAACTAACAAAGACCTGATGGATGTCGTGCTTTAAACATTTATTTTTTCGTCAGACTTAAGGTAGAATTTTCAATGCCTTCTAGAGTATACGTAGAAATTAACATGAAGTAAGAAAAGTAAAATATTTCTATCAATACTTATCAAGATATATTTTAGAGTATAGAAATTTGGAGATAGCTTAGATGAAGGATATGAAAACTTTTAAGATGTGACTGGATGTGAAGAGGAAAAGTAAAAAAAATTGAGTTACACATAATTTAAATGTGAGCCCCCTGTCCAATTTTGTAAGCAAAGAAATCAAGTATTTAGTTTATATACAACTTTAAACTTCAGAGGAGGGTATAAAATGGGTAGGTGTAAGATTCATCAGCCAATAGTGTAGAATGAGAAAGGGGTCTTGGTAATTCAAAAACAAATTCTACAAAGTTTAGAAGATAAGAGAAGAATTCTTTAGGAGAAAGGACTCAGGTGAGTTCTGCGGTCTTCAGTACCATAAATATGGGAGGCTCTTCATCACCAGGTGACGATATCTGCAAAAGTTTTAAGGAAGCCCAGATCATACAGTATGAACCTAGCAGCCGATTTAAATAGAGAATAGGAAAGTCCTGACAAGGTGAGCGTCACCAGGCAGGTGAGAGTACGGAGGTGAATTTGTGTAGTGCCCACTATATATATTTAATGTCATGTATAACTTTCTAACGTATCCTGCCACTCTCTCTTGCCTTCTAATAAAAGAAGGGATTAGTGGCTCGGCGCCTGTGGCTCAATCAGCTAAGGCGCCAGCCACGTACACCTAAGGTGGCGGGTTCGAGTCCCCAGCCCGGGCCCGCCAAACGACAATGATGGCTGCAACCAAAAAATGGCCGGGCATTGTGGCGGGTGCCTGTGGTCCCAGCTACTTGGGAGGCGGAGGCAGGAGACTCGCTTGAGCCCAGGAGTTGGAGGTTGCTATGAGCTGTGATG
>CAUYQV010104142.1:0-20855 GCA_963574575.1 Galagoides demidoff | reverse complement strand
TAGAGTTAACTCTTAAAATGTTATTAACAATTATTAGTTTATAAAAACCTATATTATAGAATATAAATTATGTCACAGGAGCTATTTGAATTTTCCTTATCTAATTATATTTTTACATTATATGCTTCACTAGTAGTAGAAATCCTTTTAAATTTAAAATTTAGCATATAAAGTCTTATAAGATATGCTTAAAAATCTATTTCTTAAGGATACATGAAGACTAGATAGATATATTTAGAGAGTGAGTGATACAGAGATTTAGAGAAGCGAGGCCATTTTCTGGGATTCCATGGTGGTATTTCACCTGAAATCTGTGTTCTTTCCCCTACATGAATTTTTCTCCATTTCCTCCATAAGGTGATTAGATTTTCTAAATAAAGGAATGATGATTTAATATTTGGGAATTTATAAAAATCTACTTCCAAACTGTAGGAATATTTTGAGTTATGACAGTGTGGTTCTCAGCATGTTCTGCTAATACAGAAGTATTCCAGAAGCTTTGAATAACATACACATTTGAGAACCATAGATCTTTTCATTAACTGCACAAATTGAGCTACCACCAATTTCTTTTTTAAAGAAAAGTTTAATGGGTGAAGAAATTAAAAAAAAGGGCTTCACAGCCCTTTCTGTGTTTCATATAGGAGATTAATTTACTTTCTTGTAAGCTATATTTAAAAGATTGCCTACATTTCTACCAAATGTTTACAGAAGACTTTCAAATATAATTTTTAAAATGTATTATTCTGAAGTCAGCAGTGATTACTTTGATATATCCTAGAAAGTTTAATAGGCTTCTCATATTGCAATAAAAATACTAACATTATATGTTAACCAACTTTTAAGTAGTTTAAACACTGGTCCTTTGTGTTCAAATTCCAAATCACATGTGAAATGTGTTGAAGAAAGTAAAGGCACCTTAAATGCCAACACTTTGATGTAAGCATGTGAACTATTTTGGTGACTGCTTTTTAAAGGATCTTGTTGAATACATAACTTGCCTAAGATGATGCAGGTGATATTTCTTATACTGTACTTACCTGTTTCCTCTCTTCATCATCAGCACTATTCACAATCATCCAGGAGATCCAATGGTGTCTACCCCATTATACACAGCAGAACCTCCATAGCCTACCACCTTCCCTCATTGGCCATGTTCTTAAGTTGACCTCATTTTCATAGACCTGACACGCACCCATGTACATGCATCCAAATATAAATACTAAATAATTAGCTGTAACATGACATTTTATTATTCTAGTTAGTATTTAAGTCTATGAATTGATGGTTACAATGTAATTTCTCTTTTCTATATGTACTTAGTTCTCTTTCTTTCTAGTCTGCCTCTAATCTCCATTCTCTCTCCCTTCCCAGTCTCATACCAAAATTGTTAGAGGTAAATATATTAACTTCTGGTGGGGAAACTAGGCAAAGGGGAAATGACATTCTGTGATGAAAGAATGCCATGTAAGGAAGTGGGGAGAAACTACCCCGAGAAACTGGGGAACCACTAGAGCTGGGTCTTCCCGGATTATAGGGTGGGTTACATTGTGTTAGAGATGTAAGAAAAGAATAGGCAAGATACAGCCAAGAGGTTTGTAACATGATGTTTTGTTTAAGAAAATAGGAGACATTGGATGCCACTAGCTCATTGGAAACATGAACCATGGCAACAGCAGGAAATGGATTCATTTTCAGAAAAAATGCAGGGTCTTCAAAGGGATTCACTCTTTATCCTTCAGTCATTAGCAAGTATGTAACAAAGTGTAAAAGCTAATAAAAGTGTGATTATTAGAACCATGATCTCAAGTGATAAAATTTTACTGTGAAAAAAGTGAAGAATGAAGAGTGTACAGAGATAATTACAGGTCTATCAAAATTGTCATAGCCTGAGATGGTGACAATTTGATACAATTGAAGGGCAGGGCTTTAGAGAATGAAGAACTTTGGAGAGACTTCCGACTGAAGATGGCAACCACGGCAGTTTTATTCTATCAGATCTTTGTGTTGACAGTTAATAATAACAGATCCTTTTAAAAATACAGCACACTGAATTATTACTAGCATTTGTAATATTTTACTAAGTTCACATGAATTGGAAGGCTCTTCATTATATACCTCAACTCATATGTCATTCAATTGGTATAAGATTTTGAAACACACATTATTGTTAGCTCTGGTAGAGGGCAACCAGGTCATAAGGGAAAGGCTGAGGGTGATGAGGAACAAAATTGTAGGTAGGAACCAAACTGGGGATATGAACTGTTCCCTGGTAGGAACATGCATAGTAAGAAGTTCCTAGTGACCTGTAACTGAAGTTCTGAAGTGGAGCCAATTACCATCTAGTGAGCGTGGCATGGGCGGAGCTTTGTGAAGGGTTCTGAAGAAACGCCTGTGTGGAAGGAGAAACTGTTATGTAACCACCCTGTTGTGTAACTGTGATGCAATCTGTTATATGACCCCAACCTGTCCGTTACCCCAAAGATGGGAAACAGCAACCAGTCCTGCCAGAAGAAAGACTGGACAAAATACTGAGCCTAAAATAGACAGGATCTTTCTCCACTGTGAATACTGACCATTCCTCTCTCTCTCAATTCATTTTCATTCTGCTTAGCTTCCTTCTTTGCTTGTATTCTTTCATTTATGGGATAAACGACTTGTGTTAAATTACTTTGTGCCTATGACCACTCTGTCATCAGCTTGACTCGGTACCAGTGCCCATAGTTCCCACAGGGGACCAGGGGAGCAGGGAGCAGCCCAGACAGACCTAACATTCTTATAGATTTGATATGTGACTAATAAGAGTTTCAGAACATTTAGTTTGTATAAGGTCACATTTGAGAATTAACATTCAATTTATCTTTGCCAAAGAGTCAATATTTTTTGATTCATTCGAACAGTTAAAAATCTGTATTTCCTATAAGGTGGGCAAGTGGTAAGGGTAGGAAGGGCCTGAGATGATGAGATGACTGACAAACAAGAGGGGTTTCTTGTTACTAAGGGATAAAAGCAAAAGATGGGTTTAAATAAACGTGTTTGGCTTCAGAAGTAGACACAAGAAAAAAAACGTAGACATAAGAGGTTGCAAATAAGCTTCATCTACCCTTCCCCAAAAGTGGTACATGTATTTATATTTTATTATACGTGTATATAAAACATATTCTCTCCAAACCACTACAAACAGAAAAAAATTATCTGAATATTTAATTTTACTCATCATTATAGGATTTAAGGAAAGTAGTGTCATTCTCATAGACTTTGCAAACACTGTACACTTAGGCTCCGCTTTACACATACAACATTTAGAATGCTAGCATTATTGTTTAAGCTCAATAGGTCTCAAGGACAGTTCTGAATACATAATTAGCAGCATAGAAATAAATTAGTTTTCTGCACCCAATGACTTTACTGATGTAAAGAAAAATGTTTCACATTCAGTATGGATCTACTTGTGTAAATGCAGCTGGCCAAAGATAAATATAAATGGAATCACATAAATATAGGAATTAATGAGTCTGTTAAAGTTATTTATTTATTCATAACTTTCCCTAATTCGTAAAAATATGAAGGCCTAGAAATGTAAGTGTCCTCCCCATGCCAAACTTTTATTGTCATCCTGATATCCTGATATACAACGTAGGACTTATAAAGATCCATTAGATACCCCTTTGCCAAAACCAAATAAATAATCACATGATTACTGCCTTAAAATACTATTCTCCGACAGCAAAAGAGTTTCTTGGTCTTTAAAGAAGTAGATAAAATATATAAGCAAAAGTGGACTGATATTCCAAGGAAAATAAGTTAACCGATACATTTAAAAATTATGGATATCTTTAAGAGAAGATAGTACGCATATCTTCAGCTCCATTTCTTTCTGCCTGTTATTTTCTCTGAATATTAAAAGAAATCTAAGAATTAAGAGCTGAGTGAAAATTGTATGTGTATAACTTAAAGGCAATTGACAAATGCATTTTCATTATTGTTTCCACCTACTCTTTGGAGCAGGAGGGCTGGAGCATTTTCAATTGCTTTTTATAGCAGAATCTCAGTAAGACAAGAGGATTTAATTAGAATACACTTGAGCAAAAACAGAATTGCACACACAGCATCCTGAGACAGCGGTCAAGATGTAGCTGCCATTGGATAAGAAACATGGCAGTATGCCACTGAGAAAAGACACCTCACTGACTGTCCTGCACATGGAAAGTAAGCAAAGTAAGATACATGTGAGGAGAGTGTAAGAGCAGCAGTTTCAATTCATTTAATTAGGCTGCCTGCGTGCTCCAGCCCGTGCAACGGGGACTCCATCCCATCCACACTGGTTCTCAACCTTCCTAATGCCGCCTCCTTTTAATGCAATTCCTGCATGATTGTGGTGATCCCCAATCATAAAATTATTTCCGTTGCTACTTCCTAACTGTAATTTTGCTACTGTTAGGAATCGTAATGTAAATCTCTGACAGGCAGGATGTATTTTCATTGTTACAAAGGTTTGCGACCCACAGGTTGAGAACTGGTGTAATCTAGAGCCTATTGGGCAAATGCTACACTATGTTTCTGGATAGACAGAAAGGAGCCCGGAATGAGCCCCACGCGTAGATGTCATTACAATGTAACCACTTAATGTTAAAACTTAAAATTTATATTTATTTGACATTAGAAGAAAATATTTCAGTAAAATTGATATTGGTATTTTAAAGATTAATTCATTAGTTTTCATACTGTTTGGGCCATGGAAACTTAAGTACCTGAAATCATCTATAGTGATAATTTTTGTCTTTTCAAATGAGAGACCTGTAATTTCTACTTTTAATGCTATTTTTAACTTTGATTTTCATAGTTTCTTCTGTGTTGGTGACGATTCATGTATATTTATCCACAAGAATAATGTTTTATATCTTACAAAAAAAGAAGATTAATATAAGAAATACAAGTTAATGATAGTCATGCACCACTTGATGATGGGGAGACATTCTTATAAATGTACCCTTTGGCAATTTTGTCACTGTATGAACCTCACAGTGTGCACTGACACTAACTCAGAATAGAGGGCCCACCACACGCTTAGGCTAGGTGGTATACATAGCCTATTGGTTCTAGGCTACAAGCTGGTACAGCATGTTACTGTAGTGAATACGACAGGCAATTCTAATATAATTAATATCATTGTTAAGGATTTGTTGTTTTAAACATATCTAAACCTAGAAAAAGTATAGTAAAAATAGGATATTAAAAAACATGGTACAGCTGTGTTAGGGCACCTACCAAGAATGAAGCTTGTAAGATTAGAAGTAGAGGGTGGTGAAGGAAAAAAATGGCAAAATATAGCAGCTCCATGTATATTTCTTATATTATTCTCTAAATTTTTCCATATGTCTGAAATATTTTGATAAAAAAAATATTAGATTGAAAAATAAAAGAAGTAAAGGGTGGTAAGTGAATGTCAAGACCTAAAACATTACTGTCATTCTCATAGACTGTATAAACACTATACACTTAGGCTACACTAAATTAAAACTTTTCCTTTCTTCAAAAATAAATTAACTTGGGCAGTGCCTGTGGCTCAATGGGTAGGGCACTGGCCCCACATAATGAGGTTGGTAAGTTCGAACCCAGCCCCGGCCATCTAAAAAACACACACTCTACTGAGGGCAACAGAGTGAGACTCTGTCTCTAAATAATTAATTAATTAATTAATTAAATAAGGTTAGCTTACTTAATTTATAAAATTTTAAATTTCTTTTTGACTTTTTACACTAATACATACTTAAAATATAAATGTATTACAGATCTGTACAAAACTGTTTCCTTTTTTCTCCATATTTTATAAGCTTTTTCCTATTTTTTTTTAAAAACTAAGACACAAACGGATATATCAGCCTAGGCCTACGTAGGGTCTGGATCTTCTTTATCCCTGTCTAGTACCTCCACATCTTGTCCCACTGGAAGGTCTTCAGTCTGAAAACACACATGGTGCTGCCACCTCCTGGCATAACAATGCCTTCTTCTGGAGTAGAAGGATCTGCTTGAGATTGTTTTATAGTTAATATAAATATAAGGAGAACACTGTACAATGAAGACAAAGGTATAGTAAATACAGAAGCCAGTACTATAGTCCTTTGTTATCATTTTTCCACACTGTGTATAACATATGTGCAATCTTTTCATATGACTGGCAGTGCATATAAAATTAGGTCAACTTACACCAGCATGGCCACAAACACGTGAGTGACTCATTGTGCAATGACATTACCATAGCTACAACATCCCTGGGCGATAGGAATTTTTCTGCTCTGCTATAATCCCATATGTACCATCTGCCATTGATCAAAACATAGTTACGTGGCTCGTGACGGTATTGTTTCCTACAGTGCAGGAATATATGCAGTTCATACTGTCCAATATCTTCTTTGAACAGCTTAATAATGAGCGTTTTCCTTCAAGGTTGACTTGTGTGTGTATTTACACATATGCACACATGGAGATACGTGTACCTATGTAGGTCAGGCCTAAAACAGATTTTTATCCATCAAATGGCACTGTTTAAAAATAATTCTACATCACTGTTTAGTTATTCTAATAGGTATTTACATAAAAAGCAGAGTTGAAATCATATCATTCTGATTTTTAATTAATAGTATCATTGTTTTAAAACAAAGCCGCACCTGCTATATGCTGTTTGGCTTTTGTTAGCTTGGTCTTCAGTAACAATTGATCCACAGTGAAATGTGCTACTAAGTCACCACTTGCTCACTGTGACAACATTTCTACAGAACTGCCAAGCCTAGTTTGTTTCTCGCTCCCATAGATCAAGCTGGCTATTTTCTCAAATGCAAATGCCCATGATTCTGCTAAAATAGTGGTAGCTAACTGCATCATATTTATTTGCTTTGGTGTCATTTAGAATTAAATATTTTCTATTAGTCTTTAAAATACACAGTAATTGCTCTGCATTCATGGATAATTAGTGCCAGGTCCCTTGCAGAGATCCAAATCCACAGATGTTCAAGTCCCATATACATAACAGCCTCTTCTTCCCAGGATCTCAAAAGCTCCCCTGAACTGGTGGACTTTGACAGTAAATACCTTTGCATGCTTGAGTCAGGATTGTGTTGATTAAACACACTTCAAAAAAGTTCTCACCAGCATATTTTTCTTCTCTCCTACTACAACTCAGAGACAGGATCAGAATATAATTAGGCAAGCAGGGACTGAGCCTTTCAGAGTGTTTCTATTCTATAATACGATTAACGTAGTCCCAAAGGACTTGATTAATTGGGCCGTGTAAAAGAATCTAGCTGATACATTGGAATAAAAATTGTCTATTGTTATAGATATACCTAAGTGTTCAGACTCCACACTTCTACTGTCTCCTAAAATAAAAATGGTATAGGACTGTGCAGATAAAAATAAGGCTAAGAGAAAATTGTAATTGTGAATTGCTTTTCTTTCTGATCCTAGCCAATGACATGAAGTTGTTTAAAGTGTGCAGCAAAAATATTATTAAAATGGGTTTATGTTTGAATTTTCATTGAGTTACAAACCTTCAGAGATGAAGACCAAAAGCATTCGAAGCCTTTCTAATGAAATGAAATGAAAACACAGAGAGAGAGAGAGAGAGAGAAATAGACATTAAATCCCTGGTATTGATAATATTAAAAAAAGGGTGTGTTTTATTTGTTTTTTCCATGGTAGCATAGTATTTTCATTTGGAAACTGAAGGCAGTTTTAACATTGTATTGATTATGTGATACAAAGTGGCGGGGAAGAAAGGGAGACAAGCAGCATTACAGTAGCAAGAGTGATTTTAGTATCACTACCCTTCCCTGCATCTGAAAAACTATTATAACTTAAGTGGGACCTGCTGTATTTTATGTGTGAGTTACCTGTCAAAACACTTTGCTGGTTCCTAGGGATGTAATATTGACTTAGGTCAGATAATCAGAAGCAGAGCCTGAGAAAGAATATGTTATGAACATACTCCTCGGAAATATCCATATGGAAGCCTTCTGGGCAGGTGTGTTTGGTTGAACAGTGTTCCCCCGAACTCCACTCCCACCCAGAAGCTTAGAATGTAACCCTATGTGGAATTAGTTGAGTTATAATCACATCACATTGGATTAGCATGGGCCCTCAATGCCTAGTGTTTAAAATAAGAAAAAGGGAGAGAAATACACACAGGAAAAATGTCAAATGACAGCACAGAGATTAGAGTGATGCTGCTACAAGCCAAGGGATGCCAACGAGGGCTATGAACCACCAGGACCTAGGAAAAGATAGGAGGGGGTTTTACCCAGAGCCTTGTTCAGGTAAAAAGAAGCTTGGCTTTGTCCACACTTTCCCTGCTAATAGAAAGTGAGAGAAATAATTTCCACTGTTTTCATCACCTGGAGAGTGATATTTTTTATGGATGCTCTAAATAACTAGTATAGAAGGGGACGAATCTAAGCAGATAGATCAAAATCCAGAACTTTAATATTTGGCATAGAAACAGCATCAATTTTTTTATTTATTTATTTTTCATTATTAATGCTTTTCTTCTCCTACCTGAGGTGATGAGAACTCTCTCCTATATTTTCTTTTAGTGATGTTTTAACTTCTTCAGTCCTTATATTTTTATTTATGTTTAAGCTACATTATATCTAATTATTTTATATTTATTCTTTAAGGTTTATTGTTGATGTATATTTTGTCCATATGGCTAATCAGTTGTTTGAATGTATGTTGGGGAGAAAAAAGCCCTTTTCATTGAATTCCTTTGTATCTTAATTAAAATATAATTGGCCAAATCAATTATGTACAAGTATTTATGAGGAAACATGCTTGACTTTGTCCTAGTTAAACACCAAGCAATGAAATGGCTATGTTAAAAGGTGTAGCTATAGCAAATAAAAAGCAGATTTATTTTAGAGTACTCTATCCCATTGACATGTAAGTTTTTACTTAACTCTTAAATCAACTCTTCACTAATAATAAAAGATTATTTAAATCCTCCAACATTCATATTCTTTTTCCCGAAATATTTAGTTCATGTGAATTATATAGTTGTCTACTTCAATAAAAGAAAAGAAAAATCTGTCAGGATTTTGATTGGAATTGCTTCTACCTAGGAATACAGCATATTTTTTCATGTTTTAAATTTTCTCTAAGCAAAGTTTTACAGATTCAGTTTATGGTTATTGCACAAATTTTGTTAAATTTATTTTTAACTCTTTATATTTTCATATATTTAAATTGTATATTTAAAAAATATTTTCTATTTTGGCTGCTAATTTATGGATATATAATTGATATTTGTATGCTGATCTTATATCTTTGCACAGCTACAAAATTTATTTAAATTTTCTAGACTTTTTGTAGGTCACTTAGCCTTTTCTGCATACTCAATAGTATTTGTGAAAAATTAAGCAGTTTTATTTCTCCCTTTGCCATCTAGGCACCTTGAGAGAGACTTTCCCATCCAATTATAAACTGAAGTGGTAGGAAGTGTTCAGACGTTTATTATTAGGATGATGTGGGCTATACATTTTTCACACATTGCCATCATTAGATTAATGAATTTCCTTTCTTTCTCTAGTTTGCTGAAAGTTTTTATCCTGAGGAAAATAAATTCTAATAAATAATTGCAGCAGACCACCATATAGCTCATAGAAAGGAGAAGCAATCAGTAATCATAAGAAACACTGGTAACAGCTCTCATAACACCTTGGTGATAAAGGCATGGGGAGGGATTCGGCTCTCCTAACATGAGACAAGACATGCTCACAAGACAAGAGCATCAGGGATTAGCAGTCTCTACACCTGTGGTGCAAGTAGCCACGAGATCACATCGCTAAGAAGCTGCAGGACAGGGCAGTCGGATCAAGCGCTCGTTCTTTCCCGGACTTGCTCACTCTGACTCCGTCCTGTCTCCTGCCTGAAGAACACCTGCACGGTGTCTCTCTATGGAAGACTGCTAAGATGTATTCTTCTACTAAGACCGCTTCTCTCCCTCAAGTACTGTCTCTCTCTCGCTCTCCCTTCTGCTAAGGTGAATAGCCTTTAGGCACCTAAGGGTAATTGTTCCTGATCAAGGTAGCTCAGCGGCCCACATCTGGAGCATAGGAACATAGTTAGCGGGGGCAGAGACCTGGCCTGTCCCGGCCCCAACAAATAATTCAATAAATATTCTAATTTACAATTTAACAGAAGCATTCTCTGAATCTAAGATTTTCTACTCAGCCAAATCTACAAACAAATATTACTGACATGGCTGAGATGAATTCTGAGTAATATAAGCAACAGTGTTGATGATTATAATGATGATGATGTTGCCCGTGACTTATTTTTGAAATGCTGTCATTGGCGGTAAAGCTCTCCATCCATAACTGGAGAAGTAGATATACAAGGGTAGCTCTAGGCACGTCATAAAGTGTCTGTTAACTAGTTTTAGACTATTGAACATGATACAAATCAGTTCTGATCATGTTATCTTCACAGGTGACTCCACTGAGAATCAAATTTCCAGGCTGTTAAATCTCAACTGATAAAAAGAGAAACTATTAATTATTGTTAAGTATTCATAACAGATACCATTTCCCAATCTACTCAGATATCACAGTGTATAGATTAAAAGAGAAGTATGTTTTATCAGTGCGAGAAATAGAAGTCACTTCATAGTAATTAATAAGCATATAAAAGATTTTAATATGTGTAGCTATGAAACCTTTAGGCTTGGAAACTGCTGTGTAAGTTATATCTTGAAATCTTTAATTAAGAAAATATTTATATACTATATATATGCGTGTGTGTAATATAAAAGCTGTTGAGAAGAACACTTCCATTTGTTCAAATTCCTATGGCCATATGGATGTAAATTGAGAGTACAGTACAATAAAACCAAGAATCTGGCTAAGACTGAAGTGAGACTTTACTCCTAGCTACTATACCGGCTTCTGGGCTTACACTACCATCTTACTCTAATTTCATCGGAAGAGGGTCCCTTTCACTTATTCTTACAATTTAAAGGACCATTAGAAGAAGAAGTAAAAAATGGCTAATAAGAAATAACTTTCAACAGATTATGAAATTCCATAGTCAACTTTTGGCATTCATGGTCATAAGGTCATCATAACCATAGCTCCCATCCAACGACACCATAACTATTTCTGTTACCCATGGAAACCTCTTCTCTTTGTCTCTCCCTGCCAGACTCTATCGGTGTTTATATTATGATGTCAAGTGGTGACTAAGGGGTAGACAGTCATGGGATTTTAGGGGGATTTTGAACAAGCAGACTGGTATGTGTACAAATGGCCACACAAGTTCCATCATAGTAAGATACAGGAAAATTATGAAAATGTTGGTGGAATGTAAGGACTGATTTATCTCACATCATCTAGCTCTGGCCTACACTAGCAGTCTGAGTTAGGGTCTGGCTAGTTCTGTCAGCTTGAAGGTAAGCTTGTCGAGTGAATGGGGGATAGAATCTATATCACTTAAGAGATTCTTAGCATGATATACATTTTAAAATAGAGATGTATATGAGAACTCCATTTTTCTTCTTGCCTTAGGCCATTTAAATGTTAAGGGTGGGACTACCTTTTTTATTCCACTTTTATATTTTTGACAATATATATTTTAAAAATGTCACATGCAAATGAAGTGAAGAATAATAAACATTCAAATGAGCACCATTCTATTATATATATAACACTGAGTGGATTTCTCTGAAGGAGGCTAATAGCTATTTACATAATGGATATAAATGTGTTGTGACTTTATGGCCTTCATCACAAGATAAAAAGAATGTACTGAACCTCAGTGTTTGAAAACATACTCCATGAGAAGGGATACATCTGTCTTTGAAGACACGGCTTAGTAAAGTGTAAGTAAATTAAATGTTTTTGACCCACACTGCCTCAGCTAATTTACACAATAATAATAGGTAATTAGTAATAATAATTTATCCAATACATCAAGTGGAGGAGACTACAAAACAGTCTACTGATATTGTCACTTTTGTTATTGGATGGAGTTAAAAGCAAATGTGGTACTTTTAATTGTTGAATTATTTCTTCTGACTAAAGATTACAAAAAGCAGGGGCCTTTTCCCCATTATAGTGAAATTTAAAGCTCTGTCTTGCTGAAAATAAGACTTCTTTAAATGCAACTCCTTTGGCTATTCCCATTGAGATAGGCAAGTGCATTTTGTTCATATCTTTAACTTTTATTTTCTGATTTAAAGTGCTATTTAAGAATCTTGTTGAACTACAAGTTTTTAGAATTGGAGTTTCGTCACTGGCTAGCACATTGAAAGCAAATGCACACAACACTACTTTTTATAAACCCATATATGCAAAGGGTGCCAAAAAGATGGATACACATTTTGAGACAAGAAAAACCGTATTAAATTGATACTACTCAAGTTATGTTTGACTTCTGCAATCACAAGAGGGGCTCAGTGTGACTTGTATTCATCCTCTGTCATTGTTATAGACTGACTATTAAAAATACCTACATCCACAGTTACGCACTTTCTTCCCCAACATGAATTCCTGAAGCTTTTCCAAAATTTTGATAATACAAGGAAATCATTGAACTCCAGTAATTCTTTTCCTGAAATATATATTGACTTACCTACTAAGGTTATTGTATTCTGTCCCACCAGTAATGTTGATATTAGTGTCTGAATGCAGGTTGGCACGTTGGGGTGTTAAAATGAGAGGAATTTATTTCTTGCTCTAGCAATGAAGGTGCAGTGGAAGATGATTCTAAGACACATTAGATTAGACAAACATTTTCTCTAAAAGTTCAAATAGTAAATATTTTAGGCTTTAGGGTCACTTATAATACCTGCCACATGTTTGTTTGTTTGTTTGCAGTTTTTGACCGGGGCCGGGTTTGAACCCGCCACTTCCACTATATGGAGCCAGCACCTTACTCCTTTGAGCCACAGGTGTCGACTCCTGCCACATGTTTTTATGTTTTCTTTGTACAACTCATTAAAAATGTACAGTTCTTAGTCCACTGGCTGTGTAGAAAAGAGGCTGTGGGCCTGATCTGATCATGGACAATGGTTTCCTCACTTCAGGTATTGGTGACCCATACACTCCAGGAGCTCTGAGATATGCCCAATATTTTTCACTTAAAAAATGTGTTTGGTTCTAAATTTACTTGATGAAGTAATCAACACACATAATATTCATTTTTTGGCTTATTTCAGCCCTCTGCTAAAAGTAGTGAGGTAATTCAACTCAGGCACAGAATAATACTTGTTTTATGCAATGCCATGGGGTAAGCACTTCGGTTCTGTGAGCCTGACACTCTCTCAGCTTATCCAGTGAGACATAGTGAATGCCCCGTGTAAAATACATGTCGACACCCAGACCCTACCGTGATGCCATTGAGATGCAGGGCCTTGAAGAGGTGATTAGGTGGTAAGTTTTCCCCCTCATGAGTGGATTAATGTAGTGACTGTGGGAGCAGGTTAGGGAGCTCAGGAGTGAGATCCTGATCAGAGCCTCACTTGCCCTCTGACCTCTTCCTATGTGATGCCTTCCATGAAATGACAATCATCAAATGCTGATGCCACGGTGTCAGATTTCTCCTCTCTAGAATCACGACTCAATCATCTATTCTTTATAAATTACCAAGTCTGTGGTTTATAGTAACAGAAAATGCACTAAAATATCCAGTATCTTCAGCGGTGTTTAGTCACTAACGTCAAGCAGTTAGTTAGAGTCAACCATGGTTGTGTATGAAATTCTATGCAGACCTGTTAACAATTCTTACATGCACAGTATGGATCATTGCAGGGATTATGTATCTATAAAGATTCCCTTTCTTAGTACTCATCTCAACTTCTTGAATAAACACTTTCATTTTCTATGGTAAGTTGTTCTCATGAAGATGAAGACATAAATCTAGTGACTTTATCAGTTCATATCTATAGAACTTTTATTTCTTCATAACTATATAACTTCAATGAACTGAAAGTGTAAAAATAGTCCTTCAAGATCTGCAATTTAAATAAATTGATTCATATTCATATATGTAACAGGAAGAAAAACCCACTTTGGCTAAGAAGAATAAGACACCATGAGTTGATACAATTGATTTATGTATGTAATGCTGAAAAGGGTAAGAAGAGACAAAAAAAAAAAAAAAAACCAAGAGAAATTGTAAATAAAAACACAAAATCTGAGGTCAATAGAAAGACCAAATATGTTATCCAAATAAATATCAGTGGTAATATTTATATACAAAGGAAACAAAATCTCAGACTAGTATTTGTAAATGAAGTATTAAAGTGTTATAAGGGATAAAACAAAAAAATGACAGAAAATTAAAAGCAAAAAGATAAAAATAACCCAAAGTGAACACTAACAAATTTGTAGAAAGAGGAATCAAGACTTAATGTTAATATCTCATACTAAGGCACTGGAAATTAACTCTTAATTCCTCCTGCTATAGATTTTTTATATCTACTTTGGGTTATTGTTCTCTTTTTACCTTTAATTTTATGTCACTTCTTTATCACTCATAATAATTAAATAGCTTATTTTGTCCAATGCCTCAAAATGAGATGTGTACAGGCCAGGCCTGGTGACTCACACCTGTAATCCTAACACACTGGGAGGCCAAGGTGGGAGGATCCCTTGAGCTCAGGTTTGAGACCAGCCTGAGCAAGAATACGACCCAATCTCTATGAAAAACTGGCTATGGTGGGTGCCTGTCATCACAGCTGAGACTAAGGCAAGAGGATTACTTGAGCCCATGGGTTTGAGGCTGCTATGAGCTAAACTGAGAACATGGCATTTCTAGGAAGGGCAACAGCATGAGACTCTACCTAATATATATATATATATGTATGTATGTATACACACACACAAATGTCATCCTTCATAAATAGTAGTATCAGAGTTCAAGAAACAGGACCTCAAAATGACGGCCTCAGAAGCAAGTCTCTCTGACCTTCCACTGTCCTTCTGCTTCTCAACCTCATTCTTCTCTGAGGCTAGACATAGGAGCTAGAATACTCTCCTCCGAGGTGCGCTATAAAAACCATAATCCCCTTTTCCTGAAAGCCATCCACAAAACCTAAAATTCTGTAAAAATCTGGCAACAGAGAAATTATCTGACCTACTTATTTGACTTTAGGTCACAAAATGCCCATTCCAGACAGGACTCTGCACCTCATCCAGACATTCTGAGACACCAAGAAGAACCTTTAGAACCAGAGCACGCCGAATTTTCAGCTCAGTGAATCAGCCTTAGACATACTCTTTTTGTCCAATCATAGTTTTGCATGTCTTTTCAACTTTGTTGAGCCTCAGCATAAAAATGGACAATGTCCCCTGTATCTTTGGGTCTTCATTCTGAAGGATCCCATGTGTAAACACTCTATACATTTGTATGCCTTTTCTCCTATTAATCAATCTGCCTCATGTCAGTGATTTTTCAGTGAACCATTAGGGGCCCAAAGCCTTCGGTCTTCGCAATAGTCAATAATTTGCATGCATAAGATGAAATAACATTATAATAATCAAAAACTGCATGAAGAAATTGAAAAAAATATCAAATAAGAAGTGTCATTATAATCATCTCAAAAAATATTAAAAAAAGGAGTGTTTTGAAATAAATACTTTACGTATGTATATAATATTGACATACACACACATATATATCTGTATTTAGAATAAGACATTTGCAGTTGGCTGTCTCTAGACTTGCATTGCTTTCTTTAACTATAGACGCCTGATTTTGCTTTGTCCTGTCTGGAAGATTTCTATGTAACTAGTTATTGTAATACCGACAGGACAAAGGTCAATAGTGTTATGGAATGTCACATGTTTTGAAAATGTATATTTCAGGTTTCTAAGCAAAATACCTGATAAATTACAGAGTCCTGAAGGGAAGGTGAAGAAAGATGAAAACATATTCTTATTACAATTTTGAAGGATATATAAGAGCATACTCCAACATTTTTATAAAAGTTTTCAAGGTTATTTGTAATGAGATATAATAGTACCATTTGTAAGGAGCATAATTAGCAAAGCTTCAAAATTCAACAAAATGATCTTGTGTCTTGAGGACTATATAGCATAGTGACTTCTCTTTGGGCATATTCAACCTCCAAACTTCCTCTGACAAATTGCAAAGACTCAGGAGAAGAAAGACTCAAGTCACTGATATTTTGTAGAATTTATTATGGAAAATTAAGTATCAAAGGCCATCATTTCCTTTTCTAGGATTATGAGGAGGAATAACTACTGGTCTTATTTTTGTAGAGACCTACAACATTTAGAAAGATATGAGAGAGAAGAGAATGTTAGTAAAAAGTATTGCTCGGCGGTGGCGCCTGTGGCTCAAGGAGTAGGGAACCAGTTCCATATACCGGAGGTTGTAAGTTCAAACCCAGCCCTGGCCAAAAACTGCAAAGTAACAAAAGTATTGTTTGGAAGAAAACTGACTGCATAGGGAGATAAAAAATAATCAATGAATTTAGTACATAGCACAGTATAAACAGATATCCAAGGGACGTTGCAGAGAGACTCCAATCTTGGCCTAAAATAAGTGTCCAAAAAAGAACTGGGGACTAAGAAGGATGGCTCTGTTATTTAACAGAATGTTTCCCATTCCATGGTCATGCCAATTTCATGAAATAAGACATTCAATATCCAATGATGTAAATAGAAGTGAAAGCAGGGAACTGTCCTGAGCACATTAGAGAAGTGTGTGTGTGTGTGTGTGTGTGTGTGTGTGTGTGTGTGTGTGAAATAGAAAATAATCATTAATATGTATCAGAGTAGTCAGATGACTTGTGAATGCCAGTAATCCATTCTTCCCTGCATAAGTGTTACATTTCTTTGATAGATCTTGGCAAGCACCAATATTTCAATGATACAGAGGCTTGGCTCTTCTACTACACTTTACTGCCAGTTTGAAACAAACTTAAAGTTGCCATGCTTATAAACAACTATTACCAAGTAGGCACAATACCATCCCCGAATTCTTTCTCTATGCTTGATGAATATCTGTTTCTCTATCCTTTAGAGTATTTTGAAAAAAGGAGAAGAACAATTTCTGAGTAGTTCTACTGGAGGTGAATGTTACCTTATTGCAAGAGCTTCTTTGATTCAGCATTCATTAGAGACCAGAACAAAGGCAACATTCTTTAAGACAAACCTCTGAAGCTGTCCTGAGTCTTTATCCTTCTGATGAGGGATCACACATATCTTTGTCACCACCAATTTCACTAATGAAAACCCATTTCTAAATTTCATTTTGCAAATTAGCAATTCAATGGAGCTGATCATAAAACAGATAGATGAAGGATTCCAATACCACCTCCCAGAAGGTAAGTTTTTAATTAAATGCTAGCTGACCACCCTTGGAGTATGGAATCTTCAATAGAGCATATAACTGGTCTAGGTTGTAGATCAAATTAGCACATAATAACATATTACCTGTGCTAAAGAATATTAACATTTCCCTGTGGGCTCCAGACTGCTACTGGTTATTACTGAATCATTGGTTCTCCTCTTGACCATTCAAATTAATACCTGTAATAAATCATGTCATTTCTCAACATTTTTTCTTGTCAAGCCTACCTGCATAAATTGCTGCTGACAAAGAAATTCTAGTGGCCAAGAACTCTGCATTAGGAAAAGAGTAATGTTTGCTCATACAGGGTTCTGATTAAGTCTCCCAACATCTGGGTGAAATCTTGTTGCATTTTCCTTTCTAACCGTAACCCTAGATGGTCATGTCTATAAATAAAACAATTCAAATTTTTAGTCTCGAATATTGTGCAGACTTGGTAGCCGCTAAACTTACAACAACCTTCTTTCCAATGCTTTTCCTTTCTGTGAGCCAGATGAGAGGCCTTAATCACTTCCAAAATTTCAAGTATATATTTAAATTTTCAGTTTCAAAAAACTTATGGTTAAAACATGCTCTTTGCACCAAATGTGTTAAACCTGGATAAAATTGATTGAAAATAAAAGTTTCCACTGCTTATGAAGGCTTTAAATTATGTGCATATGTTTTTGAAAATATACATCAGGGTCCTGTCTTTGCTGTTGCATATTTTGTGTTTCAGGGGAAGAATTGTTTCTAGTTTTTTTATTTCCTTTAAGGATATTTAATACGAATACATTGGGGGGGTTATTTATTTTTTGACATGGTGGATTGAGTCATATTTTAAACCATCATTTAACTTTCATTTAAATCTTTCGGTTTGCTCATGTTTACTAGAGTATTAATAATCTTCCCTGAATGTTTCAACATTGAACTAGCTAAGATTTAGCACATAAATTGAAATCCATCTAACTTTCTTTACAATTGTATTACAAAGAGTCATGAATTATTCACATATGTACATACATACCTGACATATGTATATATACACATACATCTATATCTGTGCAGTTGTTTGTGTGTATAAGGAAATGTAAACACACACACTGCCACAATAGTTGAAGTCAAGATATATTTTTTGAATGCATGTTCACTACTAAAAATATAACAGCAATTTTTGCCAAGGTTTCAGAAACTTTATTTTTTTTCTGATAGTTTGCATTTTATTTTTTAATAATAATAATAATGATACCTGTGTACATTAATGCAATCATGGGGTACAGTGTGGTGTTTTCCCATGCAATTTGAAATATTTTCATTAAACTGGTTAACATAGCCTTCATGTCATTTTTTTTAGTTATTGTGTTAAGATGTTTGTATTCTACATTTAGAAAGATTCGCTTATACCCTTATAAGGTAAACCATAGAGGTGATACCTGGAGTCACCCTCCCTCCACCCTTCCACCCCCCTCCCTTCTCCTCCCCTCCCCCTCCCCATATTCTTAGGCTATAGTTAAGTTATAGCTTTCATATGAAAACTATAAATTAGTTTCATAATAGGGCCGTGTACATTATCTTCACGTAATAACATTGCTAGAATATTTTATTTGAAAGATATTCACGATGGCACAAAAGAACAGGTTTTTTTTTTTTTTTTTTTTTTTTTAAAGAACAGGTTTTGACTGTGGAGTTCATGAGTGTCAGTCTCGTTGCCAGTATCCCTTCCTGTTCACACCCAGCAGGAGTCCTAGAGTTGTCATTGTTACAAGCGTCTCAAAATATTGTTTGAATCTCACAATAAAAACATAAAAAAGATCAAATGCTATTAATGCACATTATACATTTCTTTTGAAATAAATGTTTTACACTGACATATAATACATAAAAAAGTAAAAAATAAATCTTAAATGTGTGCATATATGACAAAATGAGCAGAAAAATACCCAGGTCAGGTAATGAATAGAACATTTCTATATCCCAAAAGACTCATCTCATGAATATTCCTATCAAATCAATATTCACTTCCTTTCTCTCAAACAAAGGTCATTCCTAACTCTGCTTGCCTCATATGTTTGCTTCCACTTAAATGTTGATGAATAATTTTGGTTATTTCCAGTTTGGGCCACCCTGCTAATAATGCTACAAACATTTTTATATGTATGTTGGTATCGATAGCTATGTATTTTCATTGAGTTCTTAGTTCTTGTGGAAATTGCTAAGTCATGGGATACATAGATATTAAGCTTAAGTAAAAACTGTGTTATAAACTAGTTGCACCACTAAGTGCTACCTCTCTTGAGTTAAAGAGGGTTTTATTTGGTCCATGTACCTGACAATACTGGGCAATATTAGTCATTCTTTTATTTTAAACCATTCTACAATTATAGTATTTAAAGGATGCTTTTAAATTTTTGGATAATTTGAAATATACCAAAAGTTACAAGAATAGAAAGCTTCCATATGGCTTTTACCCAGCTCTTCCTAATTTAACATTAACCATGATCCGTTTGATAAAACTGAGATAACATTGATAAATAATTTATTGACTTATAGATCAATTTTTTTATTAATGTCTTTTTTCTTTTTGGGATACAGTTCATGACACTGAATTTGGTCTTCATTTCCTTACTCTTCTGTATCTGTAATAAATCCACTTTTTGTTCATTTCTTATGACACTGAGAGCATCAAGGAAACTAGTTATGTATTTTATAGAAATTGGTTTGTTATAAACAATGGAAATTTATTTCTCACCAATTTAGCTGCTGGGAAGATAAAGGCACAGAAATCTTCAATGTCTGGTAGGGACCTGCTTCCTCATTTGTCAATGGCTCCCTCTCACTCTATCCCATGGTGGAAGGGCAAGGCAGCTCTCCAAAACATTTTTAATAAAAGCACGACTCACACTCCTGAGAGCTCTTCCCTCATGTTATATTTAGCTCCCAAAGGCCCCAACTCCTGAAACTGTCATATTGGTGATTAAGATGAACATACAGAATTTTGAGTGAGACAAAAATTAGATTAGGGAATATAAGATATCCCCCCTGAAGAATCTCCTCATCCCCTTTTCTCAATATACATTATTGACTATTCCAGGGATTCCATTATCCTATTTTCCCAATTATCCCACCTTCTTGGGAGCCAAGGATTCCATAATACTATTTTTGAGCACAATAAAAAACCCCTGAGAGATTGGAAGTGTGCTGCGCTGCCTCAATCTGCCACCTGGTGCATGAGACAATGTATGCCTCACCAAGCTTCTCAGACTTTATGCACTAAATTGATGTGACATCTCCTTTTTCCTTCAGCACCACCTCCCTTGTTGGCTGCCTGGGTCAGGGTCCCTCTGGCACCCCAACAATAACTATTCTTTTTAATTGAATGGTAACTATGTACATTAATGCACTTCTGGGGTACAGTGTGGGGTTTTCACATGCAATCTGAAATACTTCCATCAAACTGATCAACACAGCCTTCATGTCATTTTCTGAGTTATTGTTTTAAAATGTTC
>CAUYQV010104141.1:0-10770 GCA_963574575.1 Galagoides demidoff | reverse complement strand
TTTTTTTTTTGAGACGGAGCCTCAAGCTATCCCCCTGGGTAGAGTGCCATGGCATCACAGCTCATAGCAACCTCCAACTCCTGGGCTCAAGGGAGTCTCCTGCCTCCGCCTCCCAAGTAACTGGGACCACAAGCGCCCGCCACAACGCCCGGCCATTTTTTTTGGTTGCAGCCATCATTGTTGTTTGGCAGGCCCAGGCTGGGGATTCGAACCCACCACCTTAGGTGTACGTGGCTGGTGCCTTAGCCGATTGAGCCACAGGCACTGAGCCAAATTATGCATTCTTAATATGAATCATGGGTGCATAGAAACAAGCAGCATACATTAATTGCCATCCCATAATTAAAATCTTTAAATCCTTCTATTAACTATTGTTGCAGAACTTTACCACTGAATTAGAGTTTAGTTCTGCTGTGATTAGTGAATGAATTTTACTGACAGTACCTTAAAGACTTCTTACCTCGTGTTGAAACAAGTGTGTTCCATTGACAGGCTTGACCCAAAGGTGAGTAGGGCAGCTTTTTTCAGAAGTGGCGATGGATTTGAATGATCAATCTTCTGCTTCTCTTTACATCTCAGGCAATTTTCTTTGTGACCAGTGGCATTTATTTACAAGATAGCCAACTGGATTTGTATATTCTCTTTAGCAATAGGAACTAAGTAAAGTTTTCTAGAGCTAAACAGGACTAAACCCAGTGTTTTTCAACTTTTTATAGCACACTTGAACCTATAGTTAATCTTCCGCAGCACACTTAAAGTATGTTGATGAAAAAATAAGAAGTTAAGAAAAGAATATACTTACTGTGCTTTGAACTTCTTTTGAAAATAATTTAATTGAAGATCTTTAAAGATGTTCATAGCACACCTAAGACCCTCTCTTGCCACACTGGCTGAAATCACTGACTGAAATCTTTGCTTCATTGCAGAGTAGGGAGGGGGGAATCATCAACCGACAAAGGGTAGGATATGTTAAGTAATATAAGATGATGTGGTATACTATTAGGCTTTCTCCATGTGTAGCATATTTGAAATAATATACGGTATTGAATAAGTAAAATGTGTGGGAAGAAAAAAACGAATGAGAAGATCAAGATTCTGATTCTATATTTGCTGCTTTGTAGCAAAGTGAACTTGGGAACAAATCATTTAACCTCTCTGAGTTTCAGTTTCATCAGAAAAATGATGCTCGTTTTATCAGGAGGTTGAGTGAGACAGTGTGTGTAAAAAGCACTCTGTAAATGAGGAGGCACTATGAGATGAATGATGTCAGGGATGATGATCTGTCTCAAGAGGAAGTAGTGGGTCCCAGCACAAGTTTTAGAATCTGACAAACCAGAATTGGATGGAATTGTCAGTTAAAAGCTGTGTGACATTGAGTAAGGTTTATGACCTCATTGTTATTATTATAAAATGTTTGCAGACTAATCAAAGAATGTTAAAGTGGAATTGAGACGAATCCTTGATTATATAACATGCAAACCTCTTAAGGACAGGAACTATTATAAATATCTTTGACTTTATCTTCTGGAACAGTGCCATTCTGGATGCTGTATGGGATGTAAATAAAGAACCACTACTAGTCTTACGCATAGTAACATTTCGATGTAGCTGGTGGGGTTCTGCATTCCAGTCTTACCGGAGCTAGTAGAAGAGTCCCTTCTAGTTCCATAATACACTGTAAAAAGTGAATATATTTGAACATGACATGCATGTCTTGACTGAGGAGATGAGCATACTAAAAGCTTTTAAATGTGTTTATTTTTAAAAGAAAGGAAATTCATGTTTTGTCTCCAGGTTTGTCTAATAGCGTCCTCATTTCCTGTTTTTTCTTAATAGAAAAATGAGCCTTCCCCCAGCCTCTAAGTAATCACTGAGGCTCTACCTTTAAAAAAAACTTTCTAATGTTTTTATCCAAATTACTTAGATTTTTTTTGTTTGTTTTTACCAGTAAGGACCTCAGATTGTAATTGTGATTATTTATTTAACACAATCTCCTGTTATGTAACAAGCTGCTATTCACCAGTAATAGCCAATTAGAAAAGAAAATATCTTGTACCCATTAATCGTAATTACCATTAGAAAGCAATTAATAGCAGGAACTGTTGCTGAACTGTAACACAACATCAATCAAGCTATCCTTGCTAAGGCACTATACTACTAATTTCCTCAAATGAAGAAGAGGAGGGGAAGGAAAGGGAAGTGGGAGAGTCTGAACTCATTGTAATTTCTTTCAAACTCATTTATGAATGACATTTGAAAGCTTTTTAAATATGCATCTACTCTGGAAGGAACGTAATGCTAATAACCTACTGGGACATTGAGTAATGTTTCCAGCAGCAGTGATCATAGACAGTACAGTTTTGAGAAAAGCTCACTGGACCTAGGCTTTAATGCCGTTTCTGCTTCTGATTGTGATTTTAGAAAACCAGTCGTTTGCACTGTTGCACCAATATTTCCTGGTTTGTAAAGGATGGAGTTAGGTTATATTAGCATACTTAGAACTGCATCTCCAAGTACCAATAAAAGAGCCAGGGAGCTCATGTTGTTCATATCTAGGTTCTGTAAAAAGAAAAAGAAATAGCTGGTCTATCCTTAAGAATTAATTGTACACGTGAATGTCATTGATTAGGCATGTCAGATTAGGAAACTAGCAGAGAACCACTAAAGTAGATGACTTTGGGAGTCCCTTACTCCAAGAGAATCTATAAATCAATAGGATGCATCCTATCTAACTATATCCGCTGTCCTTTCTGTTTCTAATAGGCAGTGCAGATCTGAAAGAGGCTTCATTAAATCTAAAAATTTCATTAAGCATCTGTCGATGTAGAAGCTTCTTTATTCTAGATGCTAGAGTATACAAAAATGAAAATAACATTGGTTTTTGCCATCAAGGATCTTATATCCTAGGAGGGAAGATGAAAGAAGTACATGAATAACAATATTATCTGGAAGAAAGTGCTAAGGTACATCAGAGGGATATAGATAGAATTAAGCAAGGAAGAACTTATTCCCAGCAAGTGTTACTGGACCTTGACATCTAATAAGCTTTGGACATGCAAAAACAAACAAAAAGCATGATTGGCCTAGGCAAAGGGAGGGAACAAAAGAAAAACTAAGGACATGTGCAGCAAGGGTCAAGTCATTTCATTTTGCCTAAAGAAAATAACAGGTAAGTCAGGATACAGGGAACAATGAAAAAATGGGTTTGGAATCATAAATTGAAACTAGATCATATCCTCTCAGATGTTACAACTTCATGCTGCAGACAGTGAGACTTCACAGTCTGAAGGAAGGGAACGACAAGATGAAAGTTTAATCAGGTAACAAGGTACTGTAGAAAGTTAAGTCTGGAGTACTTTCCAAAGCAAGAGGTAACAAAGACCCACACTAGACTTTAATAATATGCTCTTGGTTTTGTATTGTTTTTTAGGTTTTTTTAAATTAACAATTAAAAATTATACATATTTTTCTTGTACAACATGATGTTTTGGTACAGTATGTATATGCATATATTGTGGAATGGCTAAATTAAGCCAATTACCATATCTCTACCTTATGTACTTTTGCGTGTGTGTTTGGTGGGAATATTTGAATCTACTCATAGCAATTTTCAAGTATGCCACGCATGGTTATTAACTATAGTCAACATACTGTACAGTAGATCTCATGAAATTTTGTTTTTGTATCCTTTGACCAACATCTTTTCAGTGTTCCTCCACTCCACCCTATCCCACCCAACCCTGGTAACCACCCTTCATTCTACTCTCTGCTTCTGTGAGTTTGACTTTTTTAGATTTCATATATAAATGAGATTATGTATTTCTCTTTGCATGTCTGCCTTGTTTCACTTAGACTAACGTATTGTAGGTTGATACATGCCATTGTAGAATTTTCTTCTCTGTTAAGGCTAACTAGTATTCCTATGCATGTGTGTGTGTATACATCCCATATTTTTTATCCCTTCATCTATCGATGTGCACTTAGGTTGAATCCTTATCTTAGCCATTGTGAGTAATTCTGCAATGAACATGGGAATGCAAATATCTTGTACTAATTTCATTTTCTTTGGCTTTAGACACAAAAGTAAATTTTGGACTTCTGGTAGTTCTTTTTCAATTTTTGGAGTGACCTTTCTACCTATAGTATATAAGGGTTCCCTTTTCTCTACACCCTCACCAGTGCTTATCTCTGATCTTTTTGATAATAGCCACCATAACAAGTGTGAGGAGATATATCTTCATAGTTTTAATTTACATTTCTCTGATGATTAGTGATGTTGAGCATTTTTTAATATGCCTGTTATCTTTTTGTTTGTGTTACATATGGTTTTGGTGTCATATCCAAAATTCTTTGCTCAGCCCAATGTTGGAAGGTTTTCCCCTGTTTTTTTCTAGAAGGTTTACAGTTTCAAGTCATACTTTTAAGTCTTTGATCCATTTTGGGTTGAGTGTTATATATAGGGTGAGATAAGGGTACAATTCCATCCTTCTGAATGTAGATATACAATTTTCCCAACACAGTTTATTAAAGAGACTGGTCTTTCCCCGATTATGTATTTTTGGCATCTTTATCAAGTATCAGTTGTCTGTAAATGTGTGGATTTATTTATTTCTGGGTTCTCTATTCTGTTCTATTGATCTATATATCTGTTATTATACTAGTACCATGCTGCTTTGATGACTGTAGCTTTGCTGATTTTGACTCGGGCAGTGTGATGGCTCTCGTTTTGTTATTTTTGCTCAAGATTGCTTTGGCTATTCTAGGTCTTTTGTGGATCCATTTTAATTTTAGGATTTTTTTTCTATTGCTATGAAAAAATGTCATTGGAATTTTGATAGAGATTACATAGGATCTGTAGATTGCTTTAGGTGGTATGGACATTTTGATATTAATTCTTCCAACACACAAATATTGGATATTTTTCCATTTATTTGTGACTTTTAAAAAAATCTTTCATCAGTGTTTTATAGTTTTCAATATACAGATATATCCCCTTTGATTAAACTTATTCCTAAGGGGTTTTTTTTTTGGGGGGGGTGCTTTATAAATGGGATTATTTTCTTGATTTCTTTGTCAGAATGTTATTAGTGTATAGAAATGCTATTGATTTTTGTCTTTTGATTTTGTATCCTGAAACTTCACTAAATTCATTCATCAGTTCTAGCAGTTCTTTCGGTGGCATCTTTAGAGTTTTCTTTATGTAAGAGCATGTTGTTTGCAAACAAAGACAATTTAATGTATTCCTTTCTAGTTTGGTTGCCTTTTATTCCTTTTTTGTGTCTTATTGCTCTGGTTGGGACCTCCAGTATTATGTTTCATAGAGAGTAGGTTCCTGATCTTACATGGAAAACCTTTCAATTTCCCCTTTGAATATACTAGCAATGGCCTTATGACATATACCTTTATCATGTTGAGGTATAGTCCTTATATACCTAATTTGTATCTATGTCAAACCATTCTTACATCCCTTGGATAAATTCCACCTTATCCTGGTGAGTGATCATGTTAATGTGCTATTGAATTCAGTTTGCTAGCATTTTTTTTTTTGAGACAGAGTCATACTCTGTTGCCCAGGCTAGAGTGCCATGGCATTACTCTAGGTTATACCAACTAAAATTCCTGGGTTTTGATCCTTCTGCCTCAGCCTCTTTAGTAGCTGGGACTACAGGTACCTGCCACAATACCTGGCTCATTTTTTTTTCTATTTTTAGTAGCGATGAGGTCTTGCTCTTGCTCAAGCTTGTCTTGAACTCCTAAGATGAAGTGATCCTCCCACCTCAACCTCCCGGAGTGCTAGGATTATAGGCAAGTATTTTATAGAGGATTTTGTGACTATGTTCATCAGGGATGTTGGCCTATAATTTTCTTTTCTTGTTCCATCTTTGCCTGGCTTTGGTATCAGGGTAATGCTAACTACTTAAAATGAATTTGGAAAGGTTTCCTTCTCTTCAGTATTTGGAAGAGTTTGAGAGGGATTGATATTAGTTCCTCTTTAAATGTTTGATATAATTTAGCAATAAGATCATCAGGTCCTGGGCTTTTCTTTGATGAGAAATTTAGTGTTACAGGTTCAGTATTCTGGTTATTAGTCTTCTCAGATTTTCTCTTTCATCATAATTGAGTCTTGCTAGATTGTGTGTGTATAGAATATATTCATTTCTTCTAGGTTATCCAATATGTTGGCATATAATTGCTGGTAGTAGTCTCATGATACTTTGTCTTTCTGTGGTATCAGTTGAAATGACTCCTCTCTTATTTCTGATTTTATCTATTTGGACCTTCCCTCTTTTTTAGTTGGCCCTCGCTAAAGGTTTATCATTGTTCTATATTTTTTTTTTAAATCAATTCTTAGTTTTATTGCTCCTTTTTTTAAGTCGCTGCCATGGGCCTGAGCTTTACAAGCCTTCTTTGGAGACATGGACAGACATGTCTCCCAGCTGGTCCCTGGCCAATGAACTGAGAGAAGCCAAGGCTGAGATTCAGGGCTGTGTCAGAATTGCTGCAGGACTGAGGTTTGTGAGCTAGCCCAAGGCACTCAAATGGTTGTGTCTACCCCATGTTTTTGTTCTAGCAAGACTGATCTAGGATGACAGCAGAGAGAGGCTAAAGCCAAATTAGAGGGTTGTTTCAGTGTCCACAGCAGAGTGAAGTCAGTAGATATGTCTCCTGAGGCACTAATATGTGTGATTCCTTCTAAGTCCCTTGGCAGGTAGTAGAGAACTAAATCTTAATGGGGCTATAGCCAGGCCTATAGGGAGATAGGGCCATTTCCAGGTCTGGAGTCCAGACCACAATCCATTGAGTCTACCACCTAGTACAGGCCCACTATCTCAAAACAGCCCTACGAGGTCTTGGGTTCCACTGGGGTTTCACAAATTCCTACTTGGGTCCCAAGGTTTCTAGAAAGGTGCTTTTGTCCATGGATGGCTGCAAAATTATATTATTGTGCAGGAATATGAGCTAGAGACCTCCTATTTCATCATCTTACTTACCCAGAACTTTCTGGTTGAACATTTTTTTAACTAGGAATGAACAACCTTAGTTACAGGAAGGCTTTCAAATGCCATTGGGGTTGCAATCTTTGTCACATCAAAAAGGAAAGAACTATACTCTTGTTAATGAAGTCAGGTGATAACTCAGTTCTGTATAGAAATTTCCGAGATTAGACAGCTGTGCTGAGACAGAGCCGGTTGTGTAAGAAAAGTCTATCTTTGATAAGCTGAGTTTTGCTTGAGCTGTATCATGAGGGATGGCCAGCCAATTGCAGACAGAGAACACCATAAAGAAAGATAAGACAGACATTAATTAGAGATAAGATAGGTAGAAAAATCTGGTTGTAGATAATGTTAATGTAAACTAGAGCTGGACAGTAAACTGGTAGGAAAAGATCTTATGTAGGAACAACTGCAATAGGAGGTGAAAGGCCTTGTACAGAACTGGGGTCAATTCCAAGTACAAGGAAAAGTGGGGGTTTAAAGCCAAGAAGTAAGTTGAGGGGGTGTGAGAGATGGAAAATTACCAAGAAGAAACATCAGAGGTAGTAGGGGATTCTTACAGGCCAGAGTAATCCGATATCACCTGAGGGATGGTGAAAGAAGAGGAATTTGATCAGATGTTGAGGATAGTGAGACACTGAGAGTGGGGGATTCTCTCTAAACTGTTTTAAGAGGATTCTTGCTAAAACTAAGCTATGATGGTCTGGCAAGGACAGGGCCTAATCCAAAAAAGAGTTCAGAGTAGCCTGACTCAACTTTGGTCAATAGCAGAGACACAGCCACAAGCAAACTGAACTTTAGGGGCTGAACTTAAGTCATCAAAAAGCCTTAAAGAAGCAAATTTAGAAGAACATAGATTCTGGGTGAGGCACTGAGTCAGGCAAGTTATGGAATCAGGAAACCAGATTGAGAACTCAATTACTAGACAAGGAATTCAAGTTGAGGTTTGTCAAGAGATTAGAAAAATTAGTCACATGCCAGTGACCAGTATCCCTCAACCAGGTGAAGATGAGACCAAGGAGACTGGGTTGATACAGAGCTACAGGCTTAAGGTGGTCCCCTACTGGACCAAAGCCAAACTGATGATAGTAGGCTTAGAGACCCCTGCCATGCTGATCAGTGGTATTGGCAGGGGCTTAGCACCAGGCAGGTCATTACTGTTGCCCATATGGCCACTGAACTTCTAACCCTGAGCTCATTAATCCTGAATAATCAGCTGGCTGTAATATAATTCTCAAGTATAAGGTGATAACACCCTTTCTTTTTCATGAGCCCTAGAGTACAAAAAATTTGCTACAGAGAAAGATCCTGATCCCTGATTTTTTTCTTTGTGAAATGTCATAGAGTTTATTGACAGAAGAGATTAAATTATAATGCTGATAATTTTTCTCCTGTTCATATGGTATTTCCAGGGATCAGTAGTTATAGTTGCTTTTATAAATAGAGAACAATTCTGCTTTCCTTTCTTTGTAGGAAACCCAGAGTATATCCACCCATGCAAATTTACATGTTCTTAGAGCCAAATGAATTAAAAATGCATTAAACCTTTAGGTAATAGACTAAAAAGAATTCATTTCTGTACTGTGTTGCTTTTGAGATTTTTTTAATAGAAAATTATGTTCTAATTGCTTTTGTTCACTATGCTATTGAAATAGGCAGGGACAATGTAAATCGAGTATGCTGTTTATGTTTTTAGGGACAGAATTCCAGGACTCCATAGAATTATAAGGCAGAAAAGTGTTATATGACCTTTTTAACAGGAAGAGGATTTCACGAACAAATGATTTGAGTTAAAGTTACCTAGCTTTTTTTACTTCAGGACTTTAGTACGGTGACTGTTTTTTTGTGACTGTTTAAGAGATAAATGTTGTATGCCATTTGCCAAATAAGTGACTATCACTATCTTTTTCTCAAATAGCACTTATTAACATTTCATGGGATGTTAGTGCTCCATGGAATTTAATTTGGGAAATGCTAATCAAGGTTGTCTCCCATTGTTTATTAAGAGTTTAGCCATCCTAAACAGTTCCATCTGTAAACATCTCCAGGAAGAGATCATTCACCCTATGTCTGTAATAATAACCATTGTCATTCATCTTTATAGCTTTCCTATTTACTTCATGCCTTTAGTGGAAAGAAAATAAGTACAAGATGCTAAGCACAAGGTAAGAACAAGAAATAAGTCTTTTTTCTGAGTCAGGGAGCTATGGCATCCTTAAGGAATGTTTTTCCCCATTGTATCCAGGAAACAGGAGTTGTTTTGAAAATGTCCAATTTATCATTGAAATTACTATTTGCATAAACAAAAACCTACCACTATAGCACAATATGAGAACATTTACTCTTCAAATCAGGGTCTTTTCTTTAATGTCTCTTCTTTAGTACATTTGATTTGAGATTTTAATATTGAGCAGATAAAAAAAATAAAGGACAGGTTTTTAAGTAACCAATTTTTGACCCACTGTTCAGAATGCTAAAGCCTGTCCTCCTGATTAGGTCATGTAACCATAGCTATTGAATGCATTATTTAAGTTTATAAAAATTTAATTCACATTCCTCTATCAGCTTTCTTTGACTTCAAGAATGTAGGTTAGTTGCAATTTTTTTCAGTTTTCTCTGTGTGGCATCATTGTCAGAAATGTCAATTTCAGAATTACTGTTTATTAATTAAATGATGAATTCAGGCATCTCTTTTATGTAAAACCTACAACTAGTATGATGTAGAGGAATTTTTTAGTGAAAGGTTTTTAAAAACAGCTTCAAAATGATTCATGAGACCCATTGTTATTCACTTCTAGTTAGCAGTATTCAAAGCCAATTGGCAAATCTCCATTTCTTCAGGATCCTCACAATAAATGTGGCTTCAGAGTAGACCAATTTAGGCAAGCAGGTATAAACGAGACAACTGGATTACCCTCTTTATCTTGCTACCTTTCCCTGAAATTCTGTTTGCTGATTTCTCTTGTAGCAATAAATTAATAAATCAGATTCTGAATGTATCTTATTTATGGATAGTTATAAAAAATAATTATAACTTTAACAATATTAGCTGGTCCTTGGGTCCTACTGTGAAATGCACTCTTCATACTTGTGGAAATTCAAACACATTTTCATATGCTTATGGGCAATATGTGTGGGGTTTTTTTTAAGCTATAGTTCACTTAAGTTATGCTTCACAAAACTGTAACCATCATTGCAAATATTTATCTCATTTTTTTCTCTTGTTAATGAAATCATATTTATACTTCAAATCTTAACAGAAGTGTTACTTTTTATGTGAAGCCATTCCTAAACTCTAGTCTGAATTAGCTACATACTTCTTTGTAGACTTAATCATATTACACTGTATAGTTCTCTAGGGGAATACCATTGCCTGCTTGTAAAGAAGATTCTTATAGTTTAGCTATTGAATACTGTATTTGTTTCCCGAGGCTGCCTGTAATAAATTACCACAAATTGCATGTCTTAAAACAAAAGACATTTATTCTTTTATGGTTTTGAAGGCTAGAAGTCTAAAATCAAGATGGCAGCAGGACTACACTCTCTCCAAAGTCTCTAGAGGAGAATCTTTCCTTGCCTCTTCCAGCTTCTGGTGGCACCTTCCCTCTTCTCACCTGGCCTCCTCCCCTATATCTCTTTGTCTTCTTTTTTCTTTTCTTTTCCTTTCTCTTTTCTTTGCTTTCCCTTCCCTTCCTTTCCCTTTCCCCTTACTATCTTCCTTCCTTCCCTCTTTCTTTTGATTTTTTTTTTCTTTAAAAGAGACTCACTCTCACCC
>CAUYQV010104140.1:0-31297 GCA_963574575.1 Galagoides demidoff | reverse complement strand
CCGGGCGCCAAATAACAATGACGACTGCAACCAAAAAATAGCTGGGCGTTGTGGCAGGCGCATGTGGTCCCAGTTACTTGGGAGGCTGAGGCAGGAGACTCGCTTGAGCCCAGGAGTTGGAGGTTGCTGTGAGCTGTGATGACACAGCACTCTACCCAAGGGGATAGTTTGAGTCTCTGTCTCAGAAAAAAGGAAGTGGATCATCATGAAGATCTTCATCCTCATCATTTTCATGTTGAGTAGCCTGAGGAAGAGAAACTAGAGGAGGGCTGGTCTTACTGTCTCAAGAGGTAGAAGAAAAATCTGTGAGTAGATCCAAGCAGTTTACAACCATGTTGGTCAAGTGCAAATTGTATTTTGAAATTGACCATGTACTTTTACTAGTGAGTTTTATATTTTCATGTTTTCATGTTACTAAGTGTCCTTTCTTTAAGCTTGCAGAACTCCCCTTAGCATTTCCTATATGGCAGGTTCAGTGGTGAGGAACTCCTACCATCTTTCTCAGTGCAGGAAAGCCATTATCTTTCTTCTATTTCTAAAGAACAGCTTTGCTGTTTATTGTTCTTAGTTGACAGTTTTTTGTTTTTTTTTTTTTTCCTTTCAGTACTTTGAATAGTTCAGTGCACTGTGTCCTGGCCTGAAAGGTTTCTGCTGAGGAATGTACTGATGATCTTACAAATTTTCTCTTTTATACAATGAGTTGCTTTTCTTTTGATGCTTTCTCGCTTCATCTTTGACTTTTGAGATTTTGATTATGATGAGTCTCAGTGTGGATTTCTTTATGCTTACTCTATGGGCTTCTTTGATTTGGATGCTCATTTTCCTTTCCTGATTTAGAATGCTTTCTGTGTTATTTTGTTAATAAACTCTATGCACCTTTGTTTTTTCCTGCTCTCTCTGAGACACCAATAATGTATGTATTGGTTTACTTCATGGTGCCCCTTGATTCCTATAGGTTCTTCACTTGTTTTTATTATTTTTTTCTTTGTGTTGCTCTGACTGGATAATTTAAAATGAGCTGTTTTCAGTGCTCACTGATTCTTTTTTTGCTTACTCAAGTCTGCTTTTAAAGCTGTCTTTGGAATTTTTAAACTCCATTTTCATGTTCTTTAGCTTCAAATTTTCTTTTTTTAAAATGGTTTCTGTCTCTTAGTTGAACTTCTAATTTCATTTGTGTGTTATTTTCCTGGTTTAATGTAGTTGTCTAAGTTCTGTGGCTCACTGAGCTTCCTGAAGACAATTATTTTGATTTATCTGTGGGAGGTAATGTATAAATTTCCAATTCTCTAGAGTTAGTTACTCATATTTTACTTTATTCCTTTAGTGGTGTCTTATGTTTTGCTTGTTTGTGATATTTGTGACCATGATTCATGTCTGTAATTTGAAGAAGTAGGCAGTTATCCCAGTCTTTCTAGTATAGGCTGGCAAGACAAGATCTTCAGCAGCCAGTCTAGCCAAAGATTCTGGGCAGGCCATCTGGAGTGGTCCATGAGTAGGCTTACTGCTGAGTTCTCTGGGCAGGCTAGTATGGTACCTGGGTAATCAGGAGGGTGACCGTGGCACTTAGGTCCACTAGTTTGTATCTAGAGCATGTTCCTCTGGGGCATGCCTAGAGCTTCTGTCTGAGGGAGTGAACCTGGATCCTCCAAACATCACATGGGGGACGTTTGGCTCCATATACACTGGGAAGACTTGTTGTTTGGATCTGCAGGTATGGACCTGGAACCCAGACTCATTAGGGCAGGCCTAGAGGCTCTATTTGTGGGAAATGGCCTAAAGCCTGGATCCTTGGGGGTTACCTGATGTGAAGATGGCTCTTGAGCTTGAATCTGTAGGAACCAGCTAGATACTGGGATGGCCCTGCTGTCTGAGTCCACAAAGATATCCTAGACTCTAGGGCAGTGGTTATCAACCTGTTGGTTGCGACCCATAGGAACTATATTTAAGGGTCATGGCATTAGGAAGGTTGAGAACTACTGCTTTAGAGCCTAAGTCTACGAAAGCTGGCCTATGTTAGAGTGATACTGGAGACAGCGTCCATAGGCATAAACCTGGATCCTGAGTCCACAGGGGTGTCCTCTAGCCTCAGTTTGCAGGGGTCAACCTGGTGTGAGCACCTACTTGAGTGGGCCTGGACTCTGGATCCATGGGGGCTGGCCTAGAGTTTGGGGCTTTGAGAACTGGCTTGGCTCTGAGCTGCGGTCTGTGGGGGCAGGACTTTAAGCTTTTGTCAGGGCTTTAAGGATCCAAGAAACATCTTGGGTCTATAGCTATTGATAGACCAGAGCTGGTTCTATAGGTATTGATCTAGTATCTAAGACCATGAGAGCTGGCTTAGTGCTGAGGTAGGTCTAGAGACTGAGTCTGTCTCTTAGAGTCAACCTGGAGCCACAGGGGTTGGCCTCGCATTGATAGTCACCAGTATTAGTCATGAAAGTCTGCCTGGTGCTAGGTTTTACTGGGACAGGTCTGGTGTTAGGATCCTAAGCAAAGTCAAGTGCTTACTTCACTCTTCTTCCCGTATGTGGAGGCTCTTTCTCCATATAGCTCTGCCTAGGGCTGAGACAGAGGTGACACGACTATGTACATAAAACTACCTTCCCTACTCTCTTCAGTGTGTCTTTACTTATTTCTGTGCTGTGCTCATTTGCTGTAATCGCAAATCCTTTGTGGTTGGTTTCCTTTGTTCTTATGAAGGTATTCTCACAAGAGGTGTTCAAATTGATGTTTCTGCAGGGAGACAAACACTAGAAAGTCCTATCATCTTCTGAAACCACTCTCTAGAATATTTTTTAAAAATGTTTGTAGTTGTCTTTCATTATTTTGAATTATTAAATATGCTCATATTTGGGGAAAATAGAATATAGGAGGTATTTATTCTAGAAAGTAAGAATATGATAGTACTTAGAGCATAGAATTTTTATCACACTACTTGAGTTAAAAATCCAGTCACTAACTGTGTGACTTTTGTCAAATTACTTAACCTATGTGTACCTCAGATTACTAATAAGTAAAATAAGAATAGTATGCAACTCATTGGGCTATAGTGAGGTTCAAATAAGTTCATCTATATAAAAGTACTTACAATACCACCTGCCCTATAGTATGAGCATAGCACAAGTATAAGCTATTATATGTGTTTGAAAATAATAATTTAAAAATTATGGTTTACAAAGAAGATTAAATGATCAATAAAATATCCATTGGAAAATAACTGTCCCATCTCTGAATTCCTTTTCCTAGAGGCAACCACTATTTCCATATCCCTGTGTATCTATATTGCTGTCCAAGAATGGGAGAGCTCTTTCCATGTTTAAGTCATCTTCTTATGTCTTTCAGAACATATTCCAGATTTATTCATATATATCTTGCAAATTTCTCTTTAGGTTTACTTCTTGGTTTTATACTGTTGTATTAATATTAAAAATGATAATTTATTTGTCATTATAGTTTCTGATTTAGTATATCCTAAGTATGTAAGAAATCTATTGATTTGTGTATATTTATTTTATGACCTGCCTGCTAATGTTTGCAACCACGTCCAATGGACTCTGGTTATCATTCAAGTAGTAGACATAAGGAAATAAATTCTTTAGTAATCCCTGATTCTCATCAGGTCTCTACTTTTACTTTTATTTTTGATAATGTTTCTTCAGCCCCGAACTGAAATTCCATTCAGATTGCTAGCTTTCCTTATCATCTTCATCTCATCCTGTTGCTATCTGGAATGATGATTTCCATACTGAACATGTCATTTGACTAAGATATGGAAAAAATGCCAGGCCTTGTAATAAAATTAATTTTAATCTAACAAACATAAAGAGATTATGCTTTAACAGAAATCAGCACTGGCGCATGGGGGAGATGGCCATTGTTCTGCATGTCAGTAGAGCCATCCTGGGGAAGAATGGGGCTCCACAATGTGATTGGTAGAGATGGTCTTACACAGTTTGCCTTCAACATACTGTAACAAATTACCCTTTCACACCGTATGATAAAAGTGTGGCTAATTTTTATAAAACCGATCCATTTTAAAAGTAGAATCTTTATAGTAATTTTGGATAGCATGAAGAATGCCATGAATATCTCTGCTGGCTACCTCACAAGAAGTTCTTGGAAGAGAGGTGTGTAATTATTTTATAAAAAGGCAAGTGTTCCAAACTCATTCATTTTTTTCTATGATGACAAATGACTTCAGTGGTGTGATAAATAGATGAGTTTACTTCCCCAAACGGTGAACACAGTCATTAGAGCTCCTTAAGTAAAGATTTCATTACATCAGTAAGTGACTAGAAAAACCTTCATTTTTAAAGAACATATAATGAAAATAAATTTAAAAAATAGAATTTTGGAAATGATTTATCATTTTAGGATTTTTTAGGCCAAAATGATGTGTATTTCACAAAGAATTATCTTTGTCAACTTAAAAAAAATAAAAAGGAATGATAATTTTCTAACATATTTTGAAATCTCCTAAACAAGAAATTTCAGGGATGTTGAAGTTATTTGTTAAAAATATTAAATGCTACTCCATCTAACTAAATGCAAAAATAATTATTAAACAGATGGAAATGTACATGCCACATTCAAACAAAAATCTTTGAGTATTTTTAGATGGAATTATAAAAACAATATGATGTTTTAAATACATTCTTTCTTAATTACTTTGTGAGGTATTAATTCTAGGTATGCTAATGATTAAAACCAAGTATTGAGATAAATTGAATCTAGAGCCATTCTTTGTAATTGCTATACCTTTGAGAATTTAAGCAAGACTTCTAAAATAATCATATTTAATTATACAGAGTTTTCTAAAATACTACAATTAATTCTAGAATCAGAGCAAAATATGGTTTGCCCTACTAGTAAATGAAATATTAGAAAACAATATTTCCTCTATCTTCTCTCATCCTTAATATTCTCTTTATGTGTGTTTTTAAATATATATTGAGCATAATAATGCACATATAATTTATGTACAAATACAAATATATTGATGATGTTTGCTCAAATATTTTACTCATAGAAATGGGAAATCTAAAAATTTAAATTGGGGTAAAGCACCAGTCAATGTGATGTTTATATAATGGAACCATAGTGGCTCAAAGACTAACCATCTTTTCAGAAGAGACTACCTTACTGTCAGGAAATTCACTTAGAGAGACTATAGCTTATTTGTTATATGTTAAGATAACATTGTGCTTTACTTGCATTTCCCCCCAAGCTCTATGTCTGAAAAACATAAATAAGTAAAGATAAGGCAGATTTTCTTGTAGTTTTAATTTGATAATTTATTAGATATTTATTTAGGCTTTTAAATAGTAGCAAAGACATATTATTGATCTAAAACAAGAGAAACTTTCAAGAAAACATTATATATTTTGATAAATAACTGAGATTAACAGATAAAACTTTATATTAAAATAGAATTTTACATATGAAATGTTACATTTCATAGGAAAATAACAATATTGTATCTGTTGAGCTGAGGCCTCTCTGTAGGCATTAATAGGGCATCACATAGTATTTCAAGATCACTTCAGAGTAGGTGGAGGGAGGGTAATTGGTGGGACCACACCTACAGTGCATTTTACAAGGGTACATGTTAAATTTACCAAGTGTAGACTATAAAGGTCTTAACACAATAACTAAGAAAATGCGGTGAAGGCTATGTCCACGAATTTGATGAAAATATTTCAAATTGTATATAAAACCATCACATTGTACCTCATCATTGCAATAATGTAAACAGCTATGATTTAATTTTAAAAAAGAAATTATTGTATTAATTAAGGATTTATTTTTCCATTAGATGTGGATATACATTATAAACTGAGACTTTTTCCCCATTATTTTATTACTACAATGAGTAAAATTCTTAGCTTTTTAGTAGTGGTTCATATTCATGATATGCATATAATTTATGTTCATAAACCTAAATATTTTCTCTTTTTCCTCTCAGATTGTCAGGTTCTTGAGAGCAGGAACTTGATTTTTACACCTTGAGTAGCTCTTTATACAGAACTGAGATTTGCTCAAACACCTTCGCTTATTCATCTCTGTTTCCCCTAGTCTTTCAGCAAATTGTTTACCAAAAACACTGAGTTAAAATATGGCACTTTGGTAAAGATTTCTTGGTGACAAAGTTCCGAATCAGGCCTATTATAATGTAGTTGTTACATTAAATATTGATTAAAATATTTTTAATTCTGTCTAGACTTTACTTTTAAAAAATTTCCCCCTGTGCAGCTCAATTTCTTTGGGCCTCCCCCAGATTTCCTGGTCGGAACTGGATTCAGAATTCCAGCTCTTTCCTTGTAACAGATCCAGCCTCTGGAAGGGAACAGAGGCTGACATGTAGGTAGATCCTCCCTAATTTTAGTTCTGCTAGCTGTGAAGTCGGGCTAATACCTATCTCATGGGGGTATCTAGAGGATTAAAAAAATAGATTTTTATAAAGCTCTTTGGAGATCCTTGGATAAAAGGAGCTGCTGAGGCACTCAGCATTCTTATCTCCCCAGTTGCCACGGAGCCTGCAATTTCCCATGGCATGTTGTATCAACTTGAGAAAAAGCAAGGGTGAGCTGTGGAAAATAGCTTCCATTGGCAACTGGAAGGGACAGATAGCACCAGCCTACGTGAACCGCATGGGCTGCCTCCTGGGAGACTAGAAGATAGTCAGGATTGTAATTAATGGTTGGAGATGTTGATTCTTTTTCTAGGATAACTGTGGCATTGCAAATTGGTGAAATTACACAGTTTGTATTCTGTAATTTTTTTTTCACTAAAAAAAATTAACTAGTAAAATAGCCTCTAGGAAAACTCAAAGGAAGCATAGTATCAAAATATGTAATGTGAATAGCTTAGCATTGAACTTGAAAGGTATCCTGCAGTTAACTATTTCATTTATAGGCCAGGAATTTCTACAAACCAAGTTAAGTAAGCATCCTTTATAAAGATCCTGCTGGGGGTTTTACCCATAGATAAAGATGTTGAACAAGGCATTGCTAGGGGGAGCAAAGTCTTTAACTTATGCCATTTACATTGTTTTACGTGTCAAAATATATGTCATATTTTGAATTCCTTTAGTTGAAATAAGCCATATTCTGGTTTTTAAAAAGCTATTAATTTTAATTATCTCATTTTCATAAATACCGCCTCTGATAACTACACATTTTTCTTTGCTATGAAGAAATTAATTAGGTATTCCGTATTGCTAGTTACATGACATAATGATAGTAATGTCTTATATATATGTGGGTGGCAAAGTAAGATGATGGAATAATCTTTGTTCCTTCCTTTTTCTACCATTGTACTAGAAATCACTGAAAGAAAATAAACTGCAGGGGCTAAATAAAAATATGGGGGTAGAGAGGGAAAAAATCAATAAATACCTAAATAATTTAAAGAAAAGCTACTACCAAGCGTCTTACTGTCATGCATCATACCCTGGATCTGAAAGCAGACAGGTGAATTGTCTCCAGCCTGCATCGGTTTGGACACTCTCTCCAGCATGCTCATTAGCAGCTCCCAGTCTAGGCTCCCTGTTAGTAGAAAGGCAGGGATCACAGCAGGGAAGTTATATCTCAGGCTTCTCACATTCCTGCTCTATCTTAGCAAAGCTTTACAAAGCCTTTTCTGGCAGCTCATTAGTAGGTGCACTGATGCATAAGAGACAGTCATTAGAAGTGTTTTTCAACATTGGCTTTTGATCAGGTGACTAGTAGCATTGTGAAGACATTTACTTACATTGTTTTCCATAAGAGATTCTGTTGCTATATTGAGAATGACATACATAAAAATGTCGAAAACTAGCTTGACCTTTCTATGACAAAAGGGGAGAGGAAAAAGAAACTCCATTAGTTGCCTGACTTGCTTTTATACTGTCCACTATGACGTAATAGATGCGTAGATTATTCCCTCAGTAACTGCGTTCTTCTGGCTTTAATAATCTAAACCAAGTTCAAGTCTATCATTTGATCTAGGGTTGCGACAAGGAGACACTAGTGTGAACACATACAAATAAAATACCATAAGCTTGAAAGTCTCTTCTAATCATAAGCATTTGCTTTATACCAAAAAGTCTGGCTTTCTAAATAAGCATAAATAATAATTCATCATACACAGCCTAACAAAACATTGTAAAATCTTAGCAGACCAAATTCCATAGCTGATTAATCTCTAAAAAGATCTTCTATTGTTTTTTAAAAAAATTATTAAGGCCATATCTTCAGGGACTATGTTTTATGAGTAAAATCATAATATACTGCATGTGAAGAAAACAAGTGGTCAAATGAACCGGCCATTGTTAAACAGCAATGAATTTGTTATTCCTTTATTACTGCACTGTTTATAAATTAAAGTTTCTTTTGTATGGCTAATTGTACCTTTCTAATAAATTTTGCTTTCACTGGCAGCTGTCTTTTACCACCAATATTCTCTCCCCTTTTGCCCCAAACACTAACTTTGTCAGACCTAAGTTTGGCAAGACATTTTATTTCATCAGTTCACAGAGTACAATTTAGCCACTGGTTCCTTATGAACAGAAGAAAATCATGTTAAGTACATCCGCCGACATGCACCTCAAAAGGATGAGAAGGTTTCTTTGTCAAACTTTCCTGAAACAAAGTGCATCAGCTTAATCAGGTCTCTTCTTGGCAATGTAGGAACATGACATGCCAATTACATAAACTTTCAACTAAGTGAAGACTCCTGCTGACTAATTCAGTGTTGATTGTTTTCCGCTACTTGGCTTTGAGTGCTTGTTAAGACTTAAGAAAAAAAAAGAGGGGATGGAAAGAGGGGGTCAAAATTGTAGGAATTCTCTCCTTCCGTCAAACACTCTTATGATTGCCAGCAATTAGTTAAGCTTCTTGGCGGTAAAATGACAAGATGGAACTTGACCAAATACAATGTGTGGAGCTCACAGGCATCTGCCCCAGCTGAAAGACATTACAATGTTTGTTAACCTTACGGGTCATTCCTGATTCACTTCTGCAGACAGAAAACAAGATTTATATAACACAGATCAATACTGCCCTAAGACTTTCGCCATTGAGGATGCTAGATTGAGGCACTTCTCTTTATCAGTTTACCATGACACTAATGTATTTTGCCTGTTTTGCCTGGGCAGTGATGAATCTGTTGGCAAGAGAAAACAAATAAGTTTTGTTGTTGAGAGACATGTTGTCCATGATTTGTCTCAGCAGACATGCCAACTTGCTGGCCAATTCATTTCCTATTTAATTTAAGTGGCAGATCTGTCTTCCCCTTTCAGGTATGTCTTTTGTCTACTGTACAACCACACTGGCAGTGCTCCGAGAGAGTCTGCAGTAGATCTCTGCAAGCAGATTGACACAGCTGAGCCAGGAACCAAATCTACTATAATTTTCCAAAGAATCTCCTTGAAATAGAGAGCCACCATCTAAGCCAGAGTCTGGCATGAGAGCTCTCTTAGAGAAAATTTTCACAACATTTTACAAATACAATGATTTGTGAATTTGTTGTTAACATCCAAATTACAAATATATAGCAATGTCCTTTTAAAAATCAGAGCTTATTTCCTATATGAACTTACATTTTATTTACTTGGCGAGACCAACCAAGTATTATTTAATTTTGAAATATCTGTGGCCTCACATGAAAATAGTTTATTATAATGTGTTGCATGAGGGTCCAGTGCTTAGTTTATTCGTTACCTCAATTAGTTTTACTCACCTTTAAGACAACAGATCATATTTCAATAGCAGAGCAACAAAACTCAAGGGGATTCATTTGCAAAACAATGCTGATAAAGTTCAATTTTAAATGGAAGATAGCATACCCTATAACTGGGTACCCATGACACCTAACTAAATATTAATAGAAAAGCCAAGGAAGAAATGACTTTACATTTCAAGTCATGACAAAGCTGACGCTCCAGGAAAATGTGTCACACCTTGAAACCATAACATAGGCACTCATCGAACTCTGACAGTCCTTAAGCAACGGAACAGTTAACATAGCACAGTCCACAAATGTGCCAGCTAAATGTCTGTGTCAGAACACATTAATTATAGCAGTCAGTTTACCTTCCTCCTTCATAACATTTTTGATTAAAATTTCACACATTACAATGATATGTGTCTTTTCTACAAGCTATGAAATTTACTCCGTCATCAATGGGTTTGGATTTCATTTCTAAGAAGCTTATAGAACATAAAAAGTGGACTTAGGATCTCTAAATAGTGAACTTAAAGACAGTTTCTTTTGGATAGACTTAGTATTTTATACCAGCAGTGGTGCTGCAGAGCAAAACATTCATTAGTAATAGTGTACCCCCCAAAGCAATAACTTCTCTCTTAATATGTTGGCTCAAAATTTATAACTGTGAGGCTTAATTAAGCTGTAGATTATGGTTTGAAAGGTATAGTCAATGTAATGAATCCCTGAAGATGAAAAATAAACAATAAAAGATAATCAAAACATTTATCTATTTAATGGATTTATACAGTTTTGTTGTAAATGTTATTTAACAGATGTGCAAATATTAATAAAATAATGCAATGATAATTGTGAACACGCTCAAATCATCGCTATCTAAACTGACATAAAATACTTCTTCCCTGTTAACTCTTACAACTATAGAATACAAGTTTATAAGTCGATCAGTTTGAAATACAATTATGTTTAAGGATGAAGCAATATACTTTCAGATTCTAGACTTGGTGATTGGTTACATAACATAAGATTTAATAAAGTAAAGCTGAACCAACATTTCTCTAATGTTCTACCACTTATCATTCGAAGGATTTCATCTGCATAAATCATTAATATTCTTGAAGGGTTTTAGTTTTTTAAAAAAATTCAGATTAATATGAGGGTACAAATGATTAGGTTACATTGTTTGGATTTGTTAGATAAAGTTCAAGTTGTAGTTAAGCCCTTCACTCAGGGGATGTGCTGTATACCTTTACATTGTGCCCATCAAGTGATAGTTTAACCATTCCTTCTCTCTTCTCCCCCTTTCCCTCCTTCCTTCCTTCACTTGAATTTCATTGTGTTTTTCTCTCATGTGGGCATATCATTGTTTATCTCTTGGTTTCAAATTAGCATTGCATACAGTGTTCTGTTTTAAATACCTATTTAAAATTTTGAAAGAAGAGTGTGCATATATGTAAACATATGTACATATCCCTGGCCATCCTCCCAACTACCCAGACAAATGTGAAGTTTCAGCTGCCCTGGAACTGTTAAAGAAAATAAAACATTAACTTGTTTTCCTGTTTTTTGGTCTTTTTTCCACATAAAAACACAAGCAATGCCAACCATTTTGCTTATTAAAGCAAATTTGTGATGGATTTATTAACTCCTTCGTTATACAAAAAATAAGTTTAAGCAAAGAAGTATTTTAAAAAGTGTAAACACATTGCAAATCTTTTTTTTTTTTTGAGCTTAAAAGTTATATGGATTGAATGTTAGTGTGCTCTTATAGATATTTTTCTCAGATATGAATATTGCCCATCTTCCATCATAAAAAAGAACACACCTTTTCGTAAAGAAGATAATTGGAACATGATCGATTTCTTTGGATTTTAGCAACAGTTTTATACAATTGAGTCATCTATTTTTAAGAGGAAAACTATTCAAAGGAAAATATTCAAACCTGAATGTCTGAATTGTGGGAATGGTGAGAAGTATAGTAGTCTAAGTTAGGAAAAACAATAAAGGCTTGGTTAAATGGTAGGCCATTTATAGGAGTGTCCAATTATTTTTCTTTTCTGCCACACATTGAAACTATAAGAATTGTCCTGAGCCACACATTAAATACACAAACACTAACGAAAGCTGATGTGCACAAAAAAAGATCCATGTTTACTTTTTGTGATATTCCACACGGCCAGCTAAGCAAAACAGTTCTCAAATAATCTGTATGTAATCCACAGGCCACAGGGCTAAAACATCCTAAATTATAGTTTGTAAATACCTTTTAACACCCATGAATCAGTTAAGTTGAATGGTTTGTGAAGAAAAAATTTTCACATTCCATTTATAGAATTTCTATAAATTCTATAGAAACAGTATCATTCCCCCACCAGTAGGAATGAAAATGCCTGGGCTTCCTTCTGTCCAAATCACTGCACCGTTTTCTGTTGAAGAATTCCTATCCCGTTAATTGTGAGGCATTCCACTGTTAACCTGATTCCAAGAAGGTCATTCTAGTTAACCTGTATCCTACCTATTGCAATATCAGCTTTTATTCTTTATCTTCTTGTCCTTAAATGAGATGAACTGCTAGTGACTATTCTCCATAAACTTGAGGTGAAGTGGTAAGTCTACCATTCAGTCTTCCCATCTCTAAATTATTTAATCTGAACTCCCTTAACCTTTCTTCACAAAGTCTGTTTTCAAATTCTCTGGTTATTTCCACATCTTTTTTTTCCTATTGTCTTCAATTTTCCACATTTAGCTTAATGCGAAGCTCTCAGATACTACTATCGTCCCTAGTTGAATACCAAAGTACACAAGCATCAAATTAGCCCTAGAAATGCTGAGTTCAAACATATTAACAAGCAGTAAAACACAACGGTAAATACAAATAAACTGCCATCCCATCCAACTTGCATGCATTTTTCAAGTATAATGGAGTTACCTAAGAGTAAGTATTAATTAAAATTTTTAAAAATTTCTATAAACAGAGGTCGTATCAGGACTTTTCACGAAGCAAAATAACCAATATCAAGAAACATATAAGTGATAATCTCCTTTCCAGGGAAAATCATACAGTTGGGCATCATTGAGACAGATGAAGGGCTGTGCATCAGGGAGGCCTTTCTTTCCCTGGCTGTACAGCCCTAGGAAGGCATTGTTTCCTGAATGTTGATGATGCCAAGGTCATTTGGGAAAGATGTATCCTTACCCCCTGCTAAATTAGATTTCTTTGCTCTCCTTGGAAGATGTACCTTGAATACTGTTCTTCCTTGCCCTCACTGAATTATACATGACCTGATTTCCCAAGATCTTATTGGAAGAAATCTTGAATGCTTTCTAGTAATGCTCTAGTACTTGGAAGTTTGAGTAATGTAACTCAGATTTCCACCAGTAGAAGAACAGAAACAGGGAAGCTCTGGGCCAGGAGAATTTCAGAAGACTAGACTGGTTCTAGGACTCTCTCTTTAAACAATGGGCATTCTCAATCCAAAGAGATCATTGTGGGTCAGTAATTCAAAAACTGTAACAGATATCGGAATCACCTGGGAAGCTTGCTAAACTATACAGTATTGAGCCCAAAGTGTAGAGTTTCTGATTCTGTGGGTTTAAGGTGGGGCTCAAGAATTTCTACTTCTAATAATCTCCCAGTTGAAGCCAGGGGTCACACTTTGAGGAAGACTAGTGTAAGCTATTCCTAAAAAGCCACATTCTAGAAGAAATAAAACTGTCAAGGTCCTATAAAAACCAATCAAAATACTGGGAATAAACTGAGTTTGTCTCTTTCTTCATCATCTTTCTTAGTTTTAACTTACCTTGGAAAATGTTCGGGCCTCCGGGGGCTCAGAACTGGTTTGGATTTTTTGTTGTCCTCGGGGCTATGTTTTTGTGGGCAAGAGTCAATCTAGATGAGCGTCTACATGCTTTCCTGTTTTGTGTTACACCTCTACAGTCCCAGAGCCACAGAGGAGGTACAGTAGCAATATCTGCCACAGACATGTGCCCATAAGGACAATGAATATGCTTTTTAGTTCTCAACACACTATTTCAGGTGGCCAAGTAAACTTCAGAGTTCTAGCTTATTCTTTCATTTTTCCACATTTATGAAACTCCCCCTTAATTTTGATAAATCTGTCATATGCATTATGAAAAAAGGTCAACTTTTTGGTCTTCAAAAACTTAACAATTTTGGTAGATGAAGTTGATTACCTTCCACTTGTATACCTTTAGTAGTAACACACCATTTTTGCATGTATTATCAAATGTGATCCTCAAAACATCCCAGTGAGGGAAGGATAGAATATCAATAACCACTAGGGTTTGTGTGTCTTGATGTGGTTTCACCAAATAGAGTCTAAAAAGAGGATTTGAAGTATTGTGAAGAATGGAAAAACAAGAGAGAGAGGAGGAATGCCAACAAATTAAAGTGCATCAGAGAGCAGGCTCCCACTCTAAGATACATTATAGTAACATGTATTAATTGGTCAAGGAATGATGATATTTTATCAGCACAAAAGACATTTGTGTACTGTATCATTCATATCTCTCTCTCTATTTCACATATATGCATATCTTTTTTCCATGATGAAACTTTTTAAAATTTCTTAAATGCTCCAATAACATTACTTTTGAAAATTAACAACAGTTTTCCCCTGCCAATTTTTGCATCAAAGCTGACCAAGCTGCTCCTACTCTGGAATTTTAAACAAAATCTAATTAAATCAACAAAGTTCGCGGGATGGGGTTAGGCTGTTTCCTGAATGCACATTACTCTACCGCTCTGCCTGGAAGAGCTCTCAGCCTTGTTTTCAGCTGACTTTTTCTCCTGGCTGGCCCTTGATCACTCTTAATGATCCCCAGCTGTATCAGTTCCCTGCCTGCTTTAACCCCAATTGGCCTGGCCTCACATCTCTGCAGCGTCTGGAGGACAAATGAAGCCAGGCTGACCAGCACCTCCTTAATGTAGTCCCAGATAATAGGTGGTAATAGACATTTAAATTATTTCTTTTGTTCTTCCATATGTGCCAAAAAAATTAATAATATGTGCATTTAAAAAATAGGAATGAAAGATAATAATGCTGTGTGCCTGTCATTCTGGATGCTCCAAAATATCCTATTCCCCACCCCTCTCACTTCCTTATTTAAAGATGTTTACGAACCTGGCAGCAGAGAGCAGTGTCTATGGCCGAAAAGCTGTAGAAATCTGTTCAAAATTGGCCACAGATGTTCAGCAGCCCTATAACCTATTTGTTTCTAAATCTGACCCTTCCCCAGGGTACCTATTTATAAAATACATAGACCATACTAGTAGGAGATCATATTATTTTATTTAAAGTAAATATTAAGAGGGTATCACAAAAGCAGGTGTTGGACAGGAAGACCAGCAGCATGGTACCAGTAAGCTTGCCATACTTGGCTATCACCTCATTATCAGAAATAAATCAGCACTGCTCAATCCTATACGCAAATACGAACAGATATAAAATTAGCTGGTGACTGGGAGGTTACATACGCAGTCAAGAAACTATTAATAAGTAAATAGTCAACACTCACACAGACACACCTTGAATTTTATACATCCCAGCTAATGTCAATCAACTGCCTAGCTTAGTGCAAATTATCAGTTTCTATTCTCGCCAACACACATTCCCCAATATAGTTCTCATTAGGAGTTGTGTTTTTAAGCTCCAATTATTTTTCTTAAAACAGCAACAACAAAAAGCAAACACAGACATATTTTGTCATTTTCCCCTGCTCAGGAGACAGTTTTGATTTGCTAACAGCCTCATGAACAATATAATCACCCCCAGCAACAATAAAAAAGTCAGTAACTACATGACTGGTTTTAACTATAATATTAAAATATAGTTATAGACAAAGGAGAAATCAGAGACTTGAAAATAGATGTTTTAAGGTATAGGTCACTGACTGCTCTGAGAATTGTTGTCAGGTTTAGATATATAGTCATATAATAAGCAAAACTTTCTTTAAAACACGTATGTGGCTGATACATATTACCTTCTTCTAGACCAAGGGTCCTCAAACTTTTAAAACAGAGGGCCAGTTCACTGTCCCTCAGACCATTGGAGGGCCAGACTGTGGGCCCAGGATGAGTCGGCTGCTAAGCAGGACAGGCAGCGGAGGCAAAAACACCCGGCCGGCCAGATAAATGTCCTAGGTGGGCTACATGTCCACTACGGGCTGTAGTTTGAGGATGCCTGCTCTAGACAACTGAAGATAGATTGCTTGTAAAAATAAAGATACATATGTATTTGTTTAATTCAAGTTTCACTTATATTTTTATGCTTTCATCCTACTGGAAGCCACCCATGGTGTATGTAGATGTGTGTACATGTATATATGTGCGTACGTGTGAAGCAACATGCATCTCTGTTATTGTGGGGTATTATATGTGTGTAGATATATATGTAAATACTTAACGGTATACAAGTATATTATACTGGTTAGAACTGAGCTTCTGCTCCCTGTGAAAATAATTTAGAGATAATCGCCTTTGAACTATGTTTCCAGTTGGGTATACACTGGTTTTGTGACGCCCAGTGAATTTATGTTCTGTTACTTTGAGTTATGTAAAAGAAATATGAAACTATTAAATAATCTTACTTAATATGAGTGTAATCATTCCACTTCTTCTTCTATGGAAACTAGATTTTATTTCATACACTTATGCTGCAAAGTCAATTTTGTGCTTTGATATATGGTACAAAACTCCCCAGAGAATTGAGTTGAAATCGCCAAGAACAGAATTCAGCTTGAAGCTTCCACATAACTGCCTGGCAGAAAATTTGCCTATAATCATATGCTTGTGATATCACAGTTGGCTTCTCTGTGAAAGATTATCCTGTCAACACTGATTTCTGCCAATGAGGAAGAACAGGTGGAGTCTCTGTCTCTCTTTCTCTCTCTCTTTTTTTTTTTTTTGATGGTTAGTAGCATCAAAGTTGCTTTGTCCCAAGCCCCTGAGATTTACACTTCTGCCCACTTAAATCAGGGGTACAATGTAAAGCACTTTAGGTCTCTGAAATGCAAAGGACTATGTAAATGCAAGATTTATTCATTCCCCATAAGCTGATGAAGGCCAATGTCTGAACTTGACTTTCTGAAAGGATTTTTTGCAGCAAATGGTTCACAGTGCTTTTCAGTCAGCTCTGCTGGGGATAATGTGTCCAAAGTAAATACCCAAAAGGCCTTCCTACTACTAAGTTCGCCACCTGAATTATCCTCTCTCTGTGAATGATTAATTTTCTAAATGCCTATGAATTTCAAACTAGAAATTGCATGGTACAAATTAATAAGGAGTTTAGCTGTAGGGCAATCAGTAGCACTTTTTCTGATCATGCTCAATATGCCCAAAGTACTCTTTTAAGATTCTAGTGGTTCACCAAATGTGTTCCAAGTCACGTGGGCATGCCATCACATCAATAGCTTTATCAAAAAAAAATTCTGAATTCATAAAATCTGAGACAATCGTTGTGAGAAAATGTGTGGGAGGAGCATGTGATGAAGGAGAACCAGCAGCATCTCTGCGGAAAGCACAGGTGAACTCTAACCGCTCCCGTCCTCTGAACGCGCTGGCGTCAGGGGGTGTTCCGAGAAAACTGACTTAGAACGACATGCTTAACGACTTCCATGGAACAGAATTAACATGTTTGTGCCCATCTTTTCTCTTCTTGTAACTTCTACGTTTCCTTTCCCACCTCCTCAGTTTTTCCCTTTCTTATAACTCCGGATTCAAAGGAACAAGTAAAACATCTCAGCTCATGACACGTTTTCACCTTGCATCTATGTAAAGTCTATCTCTGTTTATTTTGTTTTGTTTCATACTGTTTTCTTCATTGCCAGCATCTTCCTTTTTCTTTTCCTCTTTCCAATAGGCATGCACTCTAATATGAAAGTAAATTGTAAGATACATGAGAATTCTTAGAATGACTGTTTGTATATATTGGGATTTTGGATTTATGTAATACTATAGGCTTTGTGTTTTGTTTTTCTAAACCTAAGCAAGTGTTTGTCTGGAGTACATACCCAAGGATGGAATTATGGGGTCAGATGGCAGAGATATTTGCACAGAACATTTTATATATTGTAACATCTTACTGAAGGTAGATTATTGCTATTTTACTTTGCATTTTTCTCCTTACTAAAGCAATATTCTATCTGGTAATATTTCTATTGTGTTTCCTATCTTCTTTTTAACAAGTTCTTTATTTAGTGTAAAAAAAAATGTACCTGTTTTATAGTTTTGGAGGTGAGAGAAATCCTTTCATACTTCATTACTGTCAGGTTTCAAGGCAGCTGTCCATATCCTAAAATTCCAGGGTTACAGGCATGCTTGCCCCTTGAGGTGTTTGGGGCCAAAAAATGATCAGACACCCTAAGGCAAGCATGAAATAAAGTTTACTGAGGAAGAGAAAGATAGGTTTTCAAAGTAGATATATTTACAGAGCAAGATAACACTCACCATAGACAGTGAATGGGTCTCCACTGTTGCAAAAAAAAAAAAAAAAAAGACCTTGGTTATGGCTGGGGATTCTGTTTTATGCCTGGGTTGGGCCTACCTCATAGTTCAGAGGTCAACTTGGAATCAGAGCCTTTCTGTGCAGGTGGAAATCCCAGGAGCTTCTCTGAGAGCCCATTGGGGGTGTGGACCACAATATAGATTTACACTAATGACATGACAATTAGCTTAAAGGCTATTCAAGGTCACCTTCACGACTCCATTGCACCTGTTGCTAGTCCTGTGGGGTAAAAAGACTTCTGCATCATTTTGCAGCTGGCACACTAAGTTCTGATTAATAGATTGGCAAGGTGTTCCCTCCTCCCCATGAGCCAGCAATCACTTGAGACAGGGGTAAAGTGAGATGGGTCCTGCCCTTGCCCTTTCTCCCCAGGAGAGTTGGATTTCTAACTATCTACCTAACATTATCACAAGGATGTTACCTCACAGGGTCAAGACATCACTTTTAACATTTACATGATAATTTCATGATGAATGTACCTGGCTGATACTATTTACTATGACATAGATGTTGAAAATTTTATTTGCAAATATTATTCTGCTTTAGTTATACACACTATTATTTGCAGAGCTATTACAAGTCTATTTATTTGGAGACTTGCATTCTAGAACTAGTGACTGCTTTCTAAAAGTCTATTAGCACTTGAAGTACATAAATACAGGCATAAAATTAATTTTTTAGAAAATGAGGCTCGGCGCCTGTGGCTCAAGTCACTAAGGCACCAGCCACATACACCTAAGGTGGCGGGTTCGAATCTAGCCCGGGCCCACCAAACAACAATGATGGCTGCAACCAAAAAAAAAAAAAATAACCAGGCATTGTGGCAGGTGCCTATGGTCCCAGCAACTTGGGAGGTGGAGGCAGGAGACTCGCTTGACCTCAGGAGTTGGAGGTTGCTGTGAGCTGTGATGCCACAGCACTCTACACAGGGGGACAGATTGAGGCTCTGTCTCAAAAAAAGAAAAAAGAAAATGAAATTCAGTGGAATGGATATTACTTCTAAACTTCATAAAATATTTTCTTTCATATTGTTGGTTACTTTCCTGTTTAAATTAAAAAATAAATATCTCTTACATTTTAAAAATTTTACTATATGAGATTATATCATAAAAACTAGATCATGATAGCAAGCACGGCATTATAAAATAATTTTATAAATGACTAGGAAGAAAAATTTCTTTTTGACTCTAATAATTTCTTTAATACTGCATGAGAATTTCATATATTTGCAGAGTTTATGCCTCCTAATTTGAGAAATTTTGCTTTCTTAATGATATTAATTAAAACTCAAAATCCATACAAAATGACTGGAGGAATAGGATTTGTAACGGTGACTCTGAGTGTTAGAGTCACCCTTTCATTACTGGGGTTGGAACAAAATGACAGAATATTGGCAGTGAGTGGGTCTCTTCCTCAGCCTTGAGGAGACCCATCAATACCCTTCTCTGGGGGGTGAAGGAAAATGGGAAGAATTTGGGAACACAGAACAGCAGGAATCTGGGGTAAAGAAGACATTGACTTGGTCTCTACAAGTGATTTTCCCAGCACTGCACACGAATTTGCTTTGATTCTTCCCAACACCATCACATGGGTCTCTCTGGTGACAAATAACATACTATATGTGCAGAAAAGTTACCTGTGATGAGGGGAGTGATCCATAACCCTTCAATACAATGAAGCAAGTGAGTCCACACAGTAGTGAACTTATGACCTTGGATTCCTCAGCTATGTGTTCTCACCAATTGCACAACCAGCAGTGGACACGTACAGAAAATGTGTGCTGCTGAATTTCAATGCCACTTCACAGTCAGAACTCAACTGCAGAAACTAGCCAGACAATCTACACATCAGAGAGCACAAAAGAGGGGTAGCAATACAATATAGAAGCAGCTGATGGTCTGCAGTAATTTTAGTTCATAAATATGACACTGACTAGTAATAGCTTCAGCTCTCAGAATATGATATGATTTGTAGTTTGTGTGTCTCTAATTTATTTAAATTGATTATGTAATTTCAGATTCAGTTTTATTCATGAATCATGGATGAAAACCCATGAAGAAAGAACAATTTTTAACAACAAAAGTACAAAAACTGTTTATGTATAGATTCGTTTTACCTATAATTCTGTGAACTGTTTAAAAACACTAAACAATGTAAAATACTATAACTTTATTATTATATTTACATGATATAAATATATAAGATAATTTTAATGCTAATGTATTTGTTGAAATATAAAATATTATTAGGAATATCCCTTCTTTTTCTTGTAAATGAAATTGAACTAAATTACATTATTAAAAGTAAATCACAATAAAACCCATCTTTATTAAAGTAATTGTTGAGTAATATCGGAATATCTTCTAGAAGAGAATAATAAAATATGCTATGAGAATAATTATATCTTCAATCAACTATAATTTATTATAGTGATGTAGGAGACCATTACTTTGAGATCAAAATATATTATAGGATATGCTTTTCAAATTTTCAAAGGTATAGTTGGCATCTTGACATATTAAAATGGTAATAAAAATTGTGAGGCTTTTGGGAGTTCTTTCATTATATTATAATGTCTCCATTAACTGGAATATAGAAGAATGAGAAATTCTGATTTAAACCAGAATAAAATCTACTTAAGCCATATTAAATAACCATTTGCAAGACAAAAATAGTCAAATATTACTGATTTTTATTTTTCAGTGTAACAAGTTTGGCTTTTTTTTTTTTCCCTAGCTAATGATCATTTTTCTACTTACATAGGTATACATTCTTAATGAGGAAAATTTGTTTCTTTTTATGTCTTTTTCTTTAAAAATCAACTAAAAAAGAGCAGATTACAAGTTAGAAGCCATCCAAATAAATTGATTCTGGCTATAATTGAGAGATCAATGTATTCAAATCCAGATAGAAACTAAATAAAGCCTTTTATGCATTTGTAATGCTTTGTAACAGATAGGGAGGCTTGGGTACCAATATTTGATGGGTACCAATATTTAATTATTTGAAAAGTTGTATTTGCAGATCTTTCAAGCTTTTCTAGAATATCTCTTCTAGACATTCTCTTCGTACTAAATTAAAAGTAGTTATGCACATAATACAAATAGGATACATTGATAGCTGTATAAAATATTTTATTATTTTGCTTGCACATAACTGATTAATACATACGTTTATAGAGAGAGTGTGTATGAAAAGATGTCAAGCAATGTAAACATATAAACGTGGAGGAATAGGAGTACATGACTTTCAGAATGGGACATTTTGCAGTATACTTAGTATGGTTCTCTTTCAAATGCTTGATTTTGTTTGTTGCTTTTGAGGCTTGGAGGGTTGAGGCAAGAAAGATCATGAAATAGAGGTGTGAAAATTCAGATAGCAGTTAATTAGTTTAGTTAGACTGCTAACACTAACATAATGGATTTTCAGCTTTTTCTCTTTTTTATCCTCTGACTTCAGGCAATTATACACCAGCACTTCTTGAAGAAGTTATTGTATATGATTTCAGAAAATAGACTACTTGCACACTTAATCCCAGTCTAATTAATTCAATTTATTAAAATTGTTTGTTCATCTTAAATCCGTTTGAGCCTACTAAGACAGTCATTGAGCTCATTTTTATGGTATCACCTTTGATGTTGAAGTAATTTATTTTTTTCTCCCACTGGTACTAGAAAAAAATGTATATATTAAACAATATATAATTTACGTGTAAATACACTAACTTTACCAAAGATTATATGTGTTGATTCTTACCTACGTGGATCTAGATTGAATTTTATGTGTTTAAATTTTCTGATATTTTATGATTTACCCTTTGTTTTATTCTACTTAACACATTGGAAAAATAAGAAACAATGAAAACCAAGTTAAATAGTCTATATTTTTAAAAAATCAGATAGTAGGGTGAGGATAAGAACTTTCAAAGGTAATTTCTATTTCTTCCTATTAAGGAAATATGTATTGAAATTTTCCTGATTCAGCATAAGGGACTTGTTTGTTACCAAAAATGATAACTCTGCCTTTATCTTTCCTTTTTTTCCTGAATTATAAAACACTGCTTCACTCAAACAAGTTTGCATACAAAGGACTTTTAATACAAAGCCATTCCTAAGGATGAGCCTGAAAATGTACCCTAAGATTCCTAAATCTGGGGGAGTCTTAGATTTCTGGGTTGATTTGGTTTAATATCTTTAATTTATTCAAATTTTTTACTGATTTTATAAACTTTCAGCTTAAGTTTCGGAAAATGGAAATCTCAAATACTCTTTATATTATATATATAAAAAAGTATAGTCTAACTAGAGAGAATGACATTTGAGTAAAAACACAAATATAATCATCTTGCCATTACTACGGCTTCATACAGCTCTGAAAGAAACACTTTTTTTTCTAGCTTTCATAGTGATTGCATCAATAAACAAGAAACAGCTAAATATCTGACATTGGCCAAAAGGTACACAGGTAATCTTTGAGGGAGAGAGAAATGTTGTCATCTACAACCAGGGACATCCACTGCTTTGTAAGAGTGTCAGTTTTTCTTGGCTCAAATTATCAACAAATCTTAGATTATTTCCAAGTGATAAGACAGGTATAACTTACTATGGTTGGCACCAATTTGTCAACATACTAGTATAATCAGCCATAATTAGAATGTTAAGGACAGGGAAATGACATTACTCTTTTATGTATTCTTCAGTGTTCCAAAGTATTTTATAACATGATTAGAGAACCTGAATGAATGATACTTTTATTTCAGAAAGAAATAATGGTCTGGAGGGAGGCAGTAGAATCAGAAAGGGGGAAAATTGATTAGATTGAAAAGAAGCAATTATCTGCATAAGACTTAATGACTTACCAAGTTACATGTAGGGGATGAATAAGAACATGCTAGAGATGACTCCATGTTTTCTCCTAGTCTAGTATCCTTAGATCCTCTACTCTCCCTTCCCCATTTGCTACTAAGCAGCTAAATAGAGGTTAAACTTAACCTAAACTTTTGCGTGATAATACGTAAATATATTTCCACTGATTTTTTAAAACAAGTCTATAATTATATTCAATGTATGTTGAACTTGGCAGGATGGTGCTAACAACAGCTGGGGAAGTCCAACAGACAGGACTGAAGCTCCGGAGAGAGTGTACGGTCACCTACCTCGCAATTATGAGGTAACAGATGTAACAAGACATCCAAGAAGACACAGTGCCAAAGTTCACCGTCACTTTGGGGGCACTGATCTATTTCAAGGCTTCTCCTTGGATTAATTTCATGCCAACTAACATATTATTAAAATGTGTTTTTTAAAAAACAGATGTTTTGAAGGAAAACTAAAGTATCCCAACACACTTGACTTACATGAAAACTTTTGTCTGTACTCATATTTTCCAAAACCAGGAAAGACCCCATTTGAAAAAGTGTTGATAGTGCCAAACTCAGTTATCTCAAAGACATATACAGGCTGCCCAGGTCTTGCAATCTATTACCACATAGCATAATGCTGTCTACATTGACTGGGCCAGAAATACTTCATTTCACTAGATCACAATCTTATAAGACAGCCTTGTCATTTTAATTTGTCACTCTTTGTCTCCTATATCTCACTGAAGTCTCATCTCTTCAGCTGAGTGCCATGGGCTACTTCTCTCAGAAAAAAAAAAAAAAACCTATCACACTAAATAGAAAAGGGAAAGTCACTCAGAGGAAGGTTGTGTCTAAAGACACTACTATAGATTCCATTCCCACAGGCATAGCAGGTGGTATAAACACAATCTAAACTGCGACAGAAAAATGAATTGTTGCTTCTATACTCTGTCTCCAGCATCTGTGGGAATGTTCTATCTGTTTCCTCTCCACGGCTATTGATTTGGTATCCGTTATCATCCACAGAGCAAAAAAGGAGGGGGGAGAATGGAGTACAGGAGACTTAATGTCTGATATCGGGTGAAAAAAATGTAGCAATTTTGAATTAATAAGGAGAGAAAGCCTACCTCCTTCAGAAATTCTTCCTGTTGATTAAGAAAATAGGTCACCCCTTTTAAAATCAAACTTCCAACCTGTTTCAAGAAGTGGTATACGACTAGGAGGTGCTTTTATGATAGTGTTTTAGCCCCTCTTTCTTAACTTGACCTAAGCATTTGTGGCATTGAATAAACATGATAAAAATAACTTAGTGCATTCCATTAGTGTGTTTCTCCATTGCCTTTCATTTAAAATTAATTAAAACGTTTTTTCTGATGTCTAATACCCTTCTTTCCTTTCTTATGCTTTGGAATAGCAATCATGGATGTCAGCTGAGATTTCTATAACTCTATAAGCATCAACTGGTTTTACAACTGCAGAACTGGAGAGAGCGTAATCTACATGTTTAACATATGTTCCTTTCATCGCAATGCTTCACTTACATGAGGCTTTACTCCTAAGATAGGCAGCATTTGCCTTTTTTTTTTTTTCTTTTTTCCTGCAGTGGAGAAGATGATTAGGGAATGAGTACTTATTCCTCTATCCCACTAGGCTATTTTTTCCTTTCCTCCTCTTTTAAGTGATTTACTGCTTGAATCCAATATATTCAGGAAAGAAACTTCCAACGATATTGGAGACACTTGGGAATTCGGCAGGGCTGTTAACTCTGGTGGGCCCTCTTCTCTAAGATTAAAATACACTCCCCTGGTCTTCCCGCCCCCAAACCTACAAAAACAATACTTCAAAACAAATGAAATAATCAATGTTAGTTGAATGTTAGTTAGAATGCCAGAAAGAAAGAAAACAGAAAGAAGGAAGCCTAATTGTTAATATAAAATCTTTGGCTATCCCTGATTTTTCTTTGTACCTCACTGAGAAATCCTGCCGTGGAATTATAAAAGTGAGCACAGATTTACATGAAATGAAATGGCTTGGTCATTTCTATAAAATATTAATAAAAAGTAAATATTTAAGGCATCATTTAGGAACTAAAACATAATATTAGAATCATATGTATCTAACGGTTCATGTCTTTCATATATGTGTTACTGGTCTTAAAGTATATGCTTTTAGAGGTCAAAGACCACATATGTTTAACGAGTTCTGCATGCCAGGAGGTGCAGGTAAGACACACATAAAAAGAGCTTTTATGTGATGATCTGAAATTAAAAGCGCGTGCATTAACTTAAGGAGAAAAGGAGCAAAAGGAGGTGGCTATTAACGACCAGAAAACAGGATTCAATTCTAGTTACACTCAAGTGTCTGTGATTTCAGTGCTGCTTCTGGCTCGTTGTGTTGCTCTCATTGTCCATCTGTTAGCGCTACAGCATTATTGAGACATCCTTTAATTTATGATTTTAGAATATTGCATCAGGAAGTACTGTTATAGCATTTTTTTACCCGACAAGAATGGAAAGTATGAAATGAGTAAATTGAATATTTATAATACATGCAGACAGGTTGACATTAAACAAATGTCTCCTGATAAAGATAGCTAGACATCTGCGTGTTCACCTGCTCAAAGAACTAGAGAAGCATCAGGAAAAACTTGAATGTGAACTGTGTTTCTAAAAATGATGGAATCTATGGCTGTACTAAAATGTAGCCTGAAAAAAAAAGAACACAAATTTAAGTTTCCTAATAATTAAATTTCACTGCCTGTATTCATTTTTCATGTCAATCTGTTGATTTAAATGACATAAACAATGTGCATCCCACAATATAGGAAACAGAGCAAAATGAATGAACGAGTAGTTCTCACAATTCTGGATCACAAAAGTGTAGAGTGAAGGACTTCGGTTTTTCTCTAGTGTACACGGTAAGTCCTCACTTCAGACGGATAGGTTCTGAGAAACTGAACCTTTAAGGGAAATGACATATAATGAAAACGATTTTATGCAAGCTAATTGATATGAATCAAAGTTAAGTTCCTACAAAAACATCACCAAACTTCTAAATAAAGATACAAAATTCTTCAAATATTAAACATTGAAATAAATGTGAGCTATTAAAAATTAATAAAAACAAACTAATTATTCACTAAATTTTCAGTCAATCAGTGAGTGATGGCAGTAGTAGTGCTCATTGGTTAAATCAAGGATTAAAATGTTTGCAAAGTGAAAATTATAAGGTGTTCCTTCTACTACTCGGCAGTTCAAAAATGATAATAAACATGCTGGACTCACTGAGCTTTCTTTTTTTTTTTGGCAATTTTTGGCCGGGGGTGGGTTTTAACATGCCCCCGCTGGCATATGGGGGTGGCCCCAAACCCCTTTTGGCCAGGGCTGGGTTTGAACCCATCACCCATCACCTCAGGCATATGGGGCCAGCGCCCTACTCCTTTGAGCTATAGGTGCTGCCCCTCACTGAGCATTCTTGTACTATAGTGTTTATTGTACACATGGGTGATTATCATCTACTGAATGGATTTTAACAATACTTTGTATATATTCATTCATTCATTTTTCAACCTGTTTATTCCAGTTCAGAGCTCTGGGTGCCTGGAGCCTTACCCTGCAGCTCAGAGAGCAAGGCAGGAACCCAACCTGGACAGTGCACTGTTCCATTTCAGGGCACATACCCACAGCCCCCCATGCTCAACAAGACGTTGGATGAAATGATTACCTGCTATATTTTACATTACTTTAAATAAAATAAGGGCTACAGTGTTTATTTTAACAGATTTACTGTTAAAATAAATTCCTTATATGCCTTAATAGTTGCCCATTATAAATGCAAAATTTAAATGTTGTTACATTGTTTATATAGATGTACAAACATCACCATGACCTAATACATACCCCAACAAGAGAAAACCTCAAATCAATTAAAGGTGGGGGCGAGGGATCCAAGGAATAGGGAGCGGGGAGGAGGGAAGGGAATGGGGGGTCACGGTGTATGTATGGCACACCTGTTGGGAGTGGGACACAATTATAAGAGGGACTTTATCTAACAAAAGAAAACAGTATAGCCTAAATTTATACCTTCAGTTAACCTAAAAACAAAAACTTCTCAACTGAAAAAAAATATTTTTCCATGCAAAAGTTCCCTTGTGCCCTTTTACAGCTCATGCCCAAGTCCTAGCCAAGCAATGATTTGTTTTTTCTCTATAAATGTCTTTTCCAGACATTTTAGATAGTTGGAATCATATAATATTTATAATATTAATATAACATAACATTTATATATTACGATTTATAAGTAGTCTTGCATCAGGATTTTTCATTGCATTGTATGGACATACCACATTTTATTCATCCATTTACCAATTAGTGGATTTTTTAGTTGTTTCTATACTTTCAGTATTGTGAATAATGTTGTGAACATTTGTGTATACACCTTTGGGTAAGAATATGGTTTGATTTCTCTTGAGTAAATTCCTAGGAAAAGAATTTCTGATTAATGATAAGTTTACCTTTCTAAGGAACTGCCACAAGGTTTTCTAATGTGCCTGGAACATTTTACATTCCCACCAGCAATGCATAAGCATTCCAGTTACTTCACTCTTTGCTATCGTTTGGTGCTGTATGTCACTTTGATTGCAGCCATTCAAGTGGATGTGTAAGGGTCTCTCATTGTGGCTTTACTTTACATTCACCTAAGGACCAGTGATGTAGAGCATGTTTTAATAGAATGTTTGCCATGCATGTGCTTTCTTTGGTGTAATGACTGTTATCTTTTGCCTTTTTAAAACTTGAGTGATTTTCTTTGAATTGGGTTGTAAGAATTCTTTACATATTCTAGATACAATTATTTTTCAGACATATCACTTGCCAAATTTTCTCCCATTCTTTGGCTTTTCTTTTTTTTCCCCCCCTTAATCATATCTTTTGAGGCATAGTTTTTCACTTTGGTGACAATCAATATATCATTCTTTTCTTGTATTTATCTTGTTTTTAGTGTCATGTCTAGGGATACTTTGCTAACCCAAAATTATGACAATAATTTTTCTGCTTTTTTTTTTTTTTAGAAGTCTCATAGTTTCCCCTCTTACATTTAGGTCTAAAATCCAGTTTTGGCATATGCTATAAGATAAAAATTAATTAATTGCATGTGGATCTCCAATTGTCCCAGCACCACTTTTTGAAACGGCTAACATTTTCCCACTTTCATGTTTTTTGTCTTTATTAAACTTTATATTTATGAACTCTCAACTCGGATCAGTTGATCTCTTCCCCCTAGCCTAGTGTCAGTACTATGCTGTCTTAATTACTGTGTCTTAATAAGTTTTTAAACCAGGTATTGTCATTCAACTTTGTTCTTTTAAAAAATTATTTTGACTCTTCTCAGATCAGCTTGACAGTTTCTACCGAAAGAGTTTGCTGGAGTGTAATAGGAATTGCAATAAATTTAGAGATCTACTGGGAAAGAATCATCTTCTTGTGAACATCAAGGCTTTCAGTCCATGAACATGGAATATCTCTTTAGCTATACAAACCTCCTTTAGTTTCTCTTTGTAGTTTCTAACATATAAGTCTAGAACTGCTTTTAGTAAATTTGTTCCTAAGTACTTTGTTCTTTTTGATGCTATTTTTAATGAAAATATTTTCTTAATTTTATTTTAAGATTTTTTTTTTGCTAACATATGTAAATATAACAGATTTGCATGGATTCCTTGGCATTTTCTGTATACCAGATAACTTCATTAGCAAATAAAGTCAGTTTCACTGAGCTTCCTTTAAATTTTGGATGCCTTTAATTTCTTTTTATTTTTTTCTCACCTTATCTCACAAGTTAGAACCTCTAATACAACAGTAAACAGAAGTAGTGAAAAACTGGACGTCCTTGACTTGTTTACAATTATAGGAGAAAAACCTTTTGTCTTTCCTCATTCAGTATGTTACTTGTAGGAATTTTTAGATGCCCCTTATCAATTTTATGAAGTTCTTACCTATTGTTTATTGAGAGGTTTTATATGAATAGCTAATGGATTTTGATAAATGCCTTTTCTCCTTCAATTGATTTGATCATGTTATTTTCTTCTTTAACCTGGGGGATTACATTGAATAATTTTTTTAATATGGTATTGACCAGATTTGCACTATAGAATAAACCCCCATTGATTTTGTTATACTTCTTTTTTATCTAAACTTCTATCTGGAGGTAACTGTAAGTTCACATGCAGTTGTCAGAAATAATACTAGGAGATTTCTTATACCCATTGCCCAATGGTAACATTTTACAAAATGATATTATAGCAGCATCACAGCTAGAATACTGACATTGATACAATCTACCTCATTCGTATTTCCCTAGTTCCAGTTATATTCATTTATCTTTCAATTGGTTGTATGTATCTGTGTTTAGTTCTGTACAGTTTCATCATATGTGTCAGTTTGTGTATCAAGCACCACAGTTAAGATGCAGAATAGATTCTTCACCACAAGGATGCAAAGTTGATCTCTTGCATTAATCTTTTATAATCATACAAAATTCCCCTCCCCCTCCCACCATTCCCTAACCCTAGACAATCATAAATTTGTTCTCCGTTTCTGAAAATTTTAATTTACTCAACTGTAGTAAAATGGAGTCAAATGCTATAAACCTTTCAGAACTTCCCTTTTTACTCAGTATGATTTCCCAGAGACTCATCTATATTGTTGTATATATCTGTAGTTTATTACTTTTTATCACTGGGTGATATTCCATGCTATATAAATACCTCAGTTTATCCATTTACCCATTGAAGGACACACGGGTAGCTTTCAGTTTGGGGCTTATATGAATAAAATTGCTATGAATATTCATTTATAGGTGCTTTTGTGAACAGGTGTTTTATTTCTCTGGAATAAATGCACAAGGCTATGCTTTTTCAGTCTCACGGTAATTGCATGTTTAATTTTATAAGAAATTGCCAAAATACAGGATGTTCCAAAAGTTGTCCCTAAAGTTGTCATACCGAGAGAAAATGAGACATTGTAGCTAAATGTATCCTTATCTATAAAATATTCATTACAAAATTTTACAATTCGATAGCCAACATTTCAAGATTATTTAGTAAATATTTTGTAAAACTTTATAGTATCCAGAATACTTTGTGAATATTTACTTCCAGTCTTCAGTTTTTTTCTCATTCTCTTAACAGAGTCTTTCAGAGAGCAATCTTTTAGATTTTAGGAAGTCCAACTAGAAATTTTTTCTTTTATGGATAGTATTTTATCAAAAGTCCAGAAAATTTTTGCCTTGCCCTCTATATCCTGATGATTTTCTCTCTTTTTTCCTAAAGTTTTATATTTTTAAATTTGGGAGTCATTATATATTTTGGACTAATTGTTGTAAAACAATTTAAAGTTTAGGACAATAATTGGGGTGTTTTTGTCCATGGATTTTCAATTGCTCCAGGATCAAATGTTGAAATGGGTACCATTCTTCATTCAATTGAATTGCTTTTGCACTTTGGTCAAAATTAGTTGGGTACATCTGTGTGCATTTTTTCTAGTTCTCCATTCTATTCCATAGATTTATGTGTCTATCCATCTACCAATACCAGAATGTCTTAACTACAGTATTAATATATAAAGATATATGTAGTCTTAATATCATTTTGTATGATTCATGTCATTTTATTCATCTTTTTCAATATTGTTTTACATATTCTTTCCCTATGCCTTTTCATATTAACTTTACAGTAAAACTTGTAATGGAGATGATGATAGGAATAGCATAGAACATGGAGCAAATTGGAGAGTTGACTCTTTAACTGTCTTGTTTGTGGATTGGATGGCTCAATCCATAAACATGTAGTGTCTCCATTTATCTAAATGTTCTTTAATTTCTTTCATCAGCTTTCTAATTACTGGCACACAAATCCAGATGTTTTTGATCCATATATGTATTTATACCTAAATATTTTATTTTCTCTAGGGCAATTGTAAATAATATACAATTTTAATTTCAATTTCCTTATATTCTTTATTAGTATATAGAAGTACAATTAATTTTCAAGTGTTGACCTCATGTCAACATGTGATTGGTTTTTTTTTTTTTTTTTTTTGAGACGGAGCCTCAAGCTATCCCCCTGGGTAGAGTGCCATGGCATCACAGCTCATAGCAACCTCCAACTCCTGGGCTCAAGCGAGTCTCCTGCCTCCACCTCCCAAGTAGCTGGGAC